>MU825923.1:0-18965 GCA_029204205.1 Desmophyllum pertusum
TCAGGTAGAATCCCCCCTTAAGGCGCTAACTTTTAAATCTGATCTCGGGATTGAGGGCGAAAGTTCAAATCCTACATGGTCCTTCTTCTTCTTTTTTTTTTCGGTTCGAATCCAGGCCGTTCTTTTATTTAACCCCCTTAATAACATTGACTTCGACGTAATCTTAGTACACGTAAATGTAGAAACAGGAACGGCTGCTGAAGAATAACAATTTTTACTCCAAGTTTGTTTATCGAACGAATTTATATACGGGTCATTTGTGAAAAAAAAACCCGGCTTTATTAAATCTGTTATCAACAACAGGAAAAGGAAAGACGACTCAGGAATTTCTCAAAGTACGATCAACATATGGCTTAGTTTTCATTGTAGACGTGAAGACTGGTGTCTGAAAATAATTCGCCGATCTGATATTGCGAAGAAGATTTTACCTACAAAAGCGAGCTGGTTTCAGATCATTCGGACGGAAAAGTGGGGAAAACAGTACAAGAGCGCTACAATTTATTACAGATATCGGGAGACGAGCGAACTCCAATCGAAACCAAAAACCCGGTGGCATAGCAAAACACGGCGTTCGTCCGGCGATTCTCAGAAACCTTGCAGCTGCGATTCTTGGAAACCTTGCAAATCAAATCGCAGCGTGCCCGTTACTAGGCAACAAAAGCTTCGCGAGGACCTGCGAGTCACGTATTACTAGTTTTATTAAATATAGACAGTCCTAAATAGCAATTTTAGGAAGATGAATGTTCACAATTAACAATTCTATTGTACTAGGAAATTTGAATATCGTAGATATCTGTGACCACACAATCAGAGGATGGTAAGCCTGTGCTCTCCTGTATTCACCTGCGAATCATATTGGTATTCTGCAGTTTGGCAAATTGCAGCCAATATTTTCGCGCAATAATGTCTGATACTTCGTGTACTTGATTCAATTGATTTGCTAATCAAGAATTTGACGTGCCAATTGGGAATCGGCCAATGCTTACATTTTAGTCTCTTCATGTTGACGGTATTAAAGTTTAACTAGTAATACGTGACTCGCAGGTCCTCGCGAAGCTTTTGTTGCCTAGTAACGGGCACGCGATTTGATTTGCAAGCTAAGGCCGGTTTCCAAGAATCGCTGCAAGGGTTCTGAGAATCGCCGGACGAAACGCCGTGTTTTTGCTATGCCACCGGATTTTGGTTTCGATTGGAGTTCGCTCGTCTCCCGATATCTGTAATAAATTGTAGCGCTCCTGTACTGTTTTCCCCACTTTTCCGTCCGAATGATCTGAAACCACCTCGCTTTTGTAGGTAAGAGTCGTCTGAGCCTGAGTCGTCTTTCCTTTTCCTGTTGTTGATAACGGATTTAATAAAGCCGTTTTTTTTTTTTCACAAATGACCCGTACTATTTTTATATAACTTAAATTCGTTCGATAAACAAACTTGGAGTAAACTGATTGTTATTCTTCAGCAGCCGTTCCTGTTTCTACATTTACGTGTACAAAGATTACGTCGAAGTCAATGTTATTAAGCAAAGAAAAAGGGGGTTAAAAAAAAGAGCGGCCTGGATTCGAACCGAAAAAAAAAAAAAGAAAAAAAAAGAAGGACCATGTAGGATTTGAACTCGCGCCCTCAATCCCGAAGATCAGATTTAAAATAGGCCACACGAACGCGCCACTGTGACGTCATTTCTGTCAACACAATTTCACAAACATGATCGTAAAGTCCAGTCCATATCTGATAATCAAACGAATTTATCGCTGATTTCGAGGGCACTAAATCAGACGTATCCCCCCCTCCCCCAAGGACAATAATACTTTAATACTTTAATTTGACACTCCTTTCACGGGGCTTTTCAGTGACAATAAAACTAGTAATACGTGACTCGCAGGTCCTCGCGAAGCTTTTGTTGCCTAGTAACGGGCACGCTGCGATTTGATTTGCAAGGTTTCCAAGAATCGCAGCTGCAAGGTTTCTGAGAATCGACGGACGAACGGCGTGTTTTTGCTATGCCAGTATGCCACCGGGTTTTTTTTTTCCGGGTCGCACGTTTGGTGATTTTGTTGCGGGTGATGAACTGATCGCTAAGATAGCGAGGCGCGCACCCAGTCATACATTTAAAGGCTAACACAGCGTCACGAAGGTAGAGGTGTTGTTTAATAGGGAGCCAGCGAAGTTCTTTCAATGCTGGCTTGATGTGGTCGAATTTCCTCGTTCCTGTGATGATGCGCGCGGCAAAGTTCTGGACCAATTGCAACTTGTAGATGTTTTTCCCCGAGCTGTTGGACCACACGGATGAGCAATAGAATAGTTTACTAAATACTAACGCATTAATTATTGTTACAAGCATATCACGCTTAAACACATGTTTTACACGACTAATTTGGGCTAAACTAGACATACACGATGAAACTGTTTTCAAAATATGGTCGTCAAAAGTAATGTTCGAGTCAAGTATAACCCCAAGGTCCTTGGCAGAAGATACAGGGACAAGTTCTTTCCCCAGTAGAGTTATTCTGAAGTCAGGGAGTTTGGAAGTCAGCTGTCTGCTTCCAAAAACCATCAGTTTTGTTTTGTCCGGATTTAGAAGAAGTATGTTATCGAAACACCAGTTGCGTATCTGTGAAAGGTCATCATTTAAGTCAATAACGGCATTGGAACAATCCTGAAGTTTAAAAGAGATCTGTAATTTAGTATCATCGACGTAACATTCTGTTGTGCATTTTCTTGGAACGGATGGTAAGTCGTTGACGTAGACACTAAAAAGAAGCGGCCCCAGTAAACCGCGCGTGTGAGAGATGTCTCGAGACAGAAATCAAGCCATATTTTTTTTTATTAAGGACATGTATTTATCAGAATATACTAGATTTAAACCTAAAATACATAGCCAACTTGATTCATAAGAAATCAAAATCAAGTTAAAATGCGCTGATTTCACTATAGTTATAAACATGGAAAAATGCGAAAAAAAATCCCTCACGGGCTGTAGGATTGCGGAGCAGAGTCTCTGCAGAGTTTCCCACCCATACCGGTCCTCCCGCATGGTGGCTCATGAACCCTCTTTGTGTTCATTTACATATATAGTACTATATATGTGCCGTCTTGGCTTTTCCCTCCCATGTGCGAGGCGTAAAGTACGCTACGCGTACTTTAGCCTCGTTTTGGCGTAAATCTTGTTTTCTCTTTAGAGCTTTCCAAAATTACGGAATTGACCCAGATTTCTTGAAATTATGCGATACTCGTGAAATGCATGTGGAAAGTTAGCATTATTTCCGAATTATTTTGGTTTTCTCACTTTAAAAGGCGGGATTCTACCTGAATGCCATTTTCCGCCACTCAGTTAACATGGGCTGGAAATATCTCGTTCACGTTTCAAGTAATCCAAAAACTCTCCACTCATCCCATTAATTTATGTTTTGGGGTGTTTTGTAAATTTTTGGGTGATTTTGGGTATGTTTGGGAGGAAATAGTTTTTCTCAAAGGAGTTGTAAAATTTAGGGAAATGAGAAATATTGAAGATTTAATGTAGTTTTAAAATTATTATTTAAAAATATTAGTAGATTGACATTGACAGACCAGTTGATAGCCACGCAAGAGCACCCGCGTGGGTATCTTGTTGGTGTTCCAAAATCATTTTCTTTATTCTATCCCCTCTTTAAACCTCTTAAAATGTCATTGAAATTCAGATAGAATCCCCCCTTAAGGCAACAATTTATTTACAAATATCCTACAACTACAATTTTGTCATATTTATGAAATATAATCTATTTAGAAATAGAATATATGCAATGCGAAAGAAAAAAATATAGGTACAGTTTGTTCAGAAATATATATGCAGAAGTGAAATATATGAATAAAGGCGAACATATATGTACACAACTCTATTTGTAATGCTTAAATATCGAGTGGAATCGTATTGATTCCATCCTCGAGAACTTAAACGTTTTGGGTAAAAACACAAAAAAACGCGTCTCTGATTTGCTCATATGTATACATAGTACTAGAAGTTCTCAAAGAGAAGTTAAGTGCAGCCTCCGTTAAAAACCTCCCGTAAGCTATCACAAGCTTTTAAATTATCTATCACACGCTAGAGCGACTGACACTCAAATAAAGTCTGACTCTGACTAATCATAAAAATGAGTTTATCTGAAATAAAACATTTTACAATGTAATTATCGATCGGTTGAAGCCCAAAATGACAGATGACTGATTCGCTCAAACAGTCCCGTTCTCGTTTTCATTTCATGACGGATACATCAGTGTAGTTTCTTCTGCCATATTGAAGCCATAATTTTATAAGCTTAAATTATGTTGGTAACGAAGAGATTTATGGTGCCATGTGATCACATCAAGCTCTGATCGTAACACAAAAAGAGCTCAACTTTGAGAGCACATTTTGAAAATGTAGCGACTGTTTGAAACCACTTATCTTCATAAAAGCGTTTTATGTAAGTATAAATGACCTAAATAATAATTTGCAGCACGCTACATGTAAACTTATGTTAGTCTGAGATCAGGCTCCTGAAGAAAATTTGCGAGCGAAGCGAGCCGGAAGACATTCCTTTGATGCCGCCGATCCGTACTCCAGTAATTAGTCCAGTCCTGTTATAAAAATGTAAACAAGTCACCTGGAGTGTTTGGCGTGTTTCCCAAATTAACTTCTTGTCAAACTAGAATGGTTAAATAAATTATTTCCCACGGCAAAAATGATCGTTGCATTCAAGTATTACCCATAAAACAAGCTTGAAAGTAAAAATTGCTAAAAGCAAGCGTATAAAGCGATGAAGACGGCTTCGTCCACGAAATTTACCGTAATACACGTATGCAAATATGTAATTTTAGCCAACGCTACGCTACGTCTGTTGAATGTTCAATTTTCAGCCGTAATTTTCTCTTCGCAAATGAAAGGACTCCAAAGCAAAAGATCCCGGCTCACTGTCCGGCTCCATGTTCATTTCTTGGCAGTTTTTATCCTTCCATTCGAGTTTCAGTTTTTCAGGCCAAAACGGGACAACTCTTCGACTTGGTCTTTCATTATCGAAACTGCAACGGCGACACAATTAGAACAGTAGATCGTTCTAATCTCCACTCGAGGTTAAACTCTTGCCAAAGGAGAGTCCCAAATACATCGCGCTCTTTTGCCACATATTCTAGGCATATCTTTTGCTTTTCCTTGAGAGAGATATCCCTCGGCCGAGGGATATCTGAAAGATCTGATGGCAAATAATAAATTCCGTAACGCTTGCTCAATTCTCCTGTTTTCAACTTCAACAAACAACGCGTGACATTGTGTTGTCAACATCTGTCATCATTCACCGCGAATCTGTCAATATTAAGCAAAATGACCAATCAGATCATGATACCAGAATCTGGTACAGTGGAACCCGATTTAACGAAGTGCCAGGGACTGGGGAAATTGGTTCGTTAAATCGGGGTTTCGTTAAATCGAGAACTCCGATATAACGAATTTGTTGAAAACTGACCAGAAACTTCGTTAAATCGGGGTATAGTTAATAATTAATTTGCCGTAATGTTAACTGATTAAAGACACAGAAGATAAAGCCGATTAGATGGCCACGACAGTACTATTTTTAGCAACATGTATGACTGTAATGTACTGCTGACAACTTTCTTAGAGAATTAAAATATTTTACTGTTCGATACTGTAGTCGATTATTCATCTTCTGTGGCGTGATGACATTTATTCGTTATATCGGGTATATTTTACATTCGGGCTTCTAGATTGTGTTCGTTATATCGAGGATTTCGTTAAATCGGGGTTCGTTAAATCGGGGTTCTTTTCCATACATTTTATTTGTAATTCTGGCCGGGCTGAATAAATTTGTGCGTTAAATCGGGGACTTCGTTAAATCGAGGTTCGTTAAATCGGGGTTTCACTGTATCATGGATCGGCGGCGTCAAAGGAATGTCTTCAGGCTCCGTCGCTTTCGTTCTCGCCCCAGGCAGCGACTCGGCTCGCTTCGCTCGCAAATTTTCTTCAGGAGCCTGATCTCAGGCTAACTTATGTTCGCAGAAATAGACATGATATTATTATATGACCAGCAAGCAATGGTTGGCAGATCGTTCACTGACAGCGACTCTGCACTGGAATATCGCCATCTATAAGTACATTTAGGTACATTCTGTCTCCTTTCAATAAAATGTTATCGACTGTTTTAGAAGTACATTGTATCATAAGTGATGGAAATAATATACACTTAATGACTGTTCCCGAGGCAAACAGTTAGTTTTGTTTTCCTCGAATCTCGATGGATTCGAGGGAAAACAAAAAACTAACTGATTCCCGAGGGATCAGTCATTTAAGTGTTTTGTTATATAGCAACAAGCAAGACTGAGAATTGTATTTTCAGCGTTTTGAAAATTAGCGGAAAATATTCTCTCGTCGGTATGAACTCTCAGGAGATTTGGTAAGAGTATTTAAGGTGCGGTTGTATGGTAATTCGTCCTCTTGGTGTTCTTCTCTGGAGGCGAGTCACTTTTTTAGACCTGATGGTGTGATACCGTTCAGGCCTCGGATTTTGTTCTCGATATTATCCAAAATGGTTACATGATTATTTTTCCAGGAATCACCCTTTACCTTATTCGATTGAAAATAGATCTGCTCTTCGTCAGAATAGCTTTGGCCGGGAATTTCAGAATTGATGGCACGTGGCCGCGTAAGAGAAGTATCGGTCTACCTCAATTTTGTACATGTTGCTGTTCAGTCTTCAGGAAAACTACGCTTATTTTTAGATTTGTCTCATCTTACAAACGTGTCGTCAAGAAGTCCGTCAAATATGAAGATTTTGGATGTTTTCTCCGGAATGTTTTGTCTTATCTTCGACCTGAGATGTCCGCTTATCATCACATTCAGTTGATATTTGTGAAGAGTACATGAAGTCAGCCCGTCGGTTCAAAACTCAGGCTTTCAGTCACGGAGTTCAGATTAAAATTCTACGAGTTTTAGAAATTGCCCTTCGATTTAACTTCAAACCTTTATATTTTTATGCGCCTACTCGAAATTCTGGATATGTCACGGCCACTTTGATGCCTTAGCCTGTTCCAGGCGTTCAGATGGATATACCTCGACGATGGTCTTGGTGGAAATATGTTTATTGAAAGTGCCAAAGCCTAGGCTTTTCAAGTTCGCGAGGATCTCCCTACGTCCAGGTACGTTTACACCTAATGACGGAAATCGATTTGGGAAGAGAGTTCTGTTTAGATTTTATATTGGGTTTTATTCATATTCACTATGGTTGTATTCTTTAGATCCTCCCTCGTTTCCTGTCTTCAAAATAGTTCTTTACAGCCAGAGATCTTGCTTTCACAGGTCAAATTTTTTTTGTATGTCTTGTGCTGCAGGTATATTACCAGATTGTTAACAATCAATTGTTAGAAGCATTACACATTGGTTGGGAGCTGCCTTCACTTTATAAACAAGTGTATTTATTGTATTGTTATTATTGTTTTTCTTTTCATTAACTTTTTTCCTTGGGTGTATTGCTATTGTTACTTTTGCTAACATTTATACCACACCATCGGTGGCTTGAAGCTTCATTAAACAACTGATGATGGATGTAGAAACATCCCTGAAATCTAGAAGTGTGCTCATTATCTTTAAAATTGTCATGTTATATAATATTATGCAGCACGTGAACAAGAACCTCACGGGATTAAATTTTTGCGTATTCTCCCGCGATCTGCAATGAGGTATTATTTTGGCAAAACAATATCGATTCTATTTATGGGAAACATTTGTCACCCTTGTTTTTAGCCTTTTTTAGTATATTGGATAGATTGTTTATTTATTGATTTTATCTACTTTTCTTTTTAGTGGTTTATTACTGCTATTTTAGCTTTGACACTTAATTTATGAAGGTTTAATCATTCATTTATTTACCCAAGTCTAGCGCTGTTGGCGTTGTTTATTGTGATATTATTTTTAGAATCCTGTTTCATTTTGTTATGAACTGGGCCGGGAAGAACAATTATGCGTGTCCGCCTTTTAGCCGCGTAACTGCAAGGCTTCAGGGACACTTAGTGATCCTGTTTGTGACATTCCGCTCCTTTCTGGCCGATGATTTGAGCCGCGAAGGTGGTGATAGTTCATTTCCGATTTCGTTATTGACTGGATAACGTGAGATGGTGGAGCTACAGTAAGAAGCTTCATTCCTGGCAGATGCAATAGCATATTTGGTAATGAGAAGTTGAATGCTTTTGTGTTGTCCATTTCTTTCTTTGTACTCTTGGGGCGTGCGGCCTCCAGTGAGCACACGTTAGCAATATAGTTGTGTTTATGTTTTTTGTCTTTTGCGGTTGCCGCACGAGTTGTATAGTTCTTTAGGGAATTTAGACGAGAGTTGTATTTTTCAGCGTTTTGAAAAATTAGCGGAAAAATATTCTCTCGTCGGTATGAACTCTCAGGAGATTTGGTAAGAGTATTTAAGGTGCGGTTGTATGGTAATTTGTCCTCTTGGTGTTCTTCTCTGGAGGCGAGTCACTTTTTTATACTTACTTTTGTTGTTTTTTATTTATTATTTTTCAGGTACACATTTATATGAAAGCTGCCTTTCATATTTAAATGATTCTAGCCGCCCTGCAATGGAGTCCTTCTAACGATAGAAAACAAATCACAACAGTTACAACCACCCCAAACTACAAGGGCGTAAGTTAATGATGGTAGAATTACCCTGAAGTATAGGGTCGTCAACAAGTCCTTTGGTAGAAATCTAGAAGATTTCAAGAGATTCAGCTTATTAATCTGTGATTTGTGAAATTTATAAATGTTTTGGGACCATCTGGGCTCAGAATTTTTATGGGCTTTTTTGTGTCCGGAAATTACTGGGTTATTCGTGCCCGAAAAGTAAGGGTTTTTTGCGCCCGGAAAGTATGGGACCATCTGTGCCCAAAATGTAGGGCATGCGCTCTGTAGTATAGAATATCTGTGCCCAAAATGTAGGGCTCTCCGTGCCCGGGAAGAATGGGACCTTCTGTGTCCAAATGTAAGGGACTTTTGCACCAGGAAAGTATGAGACCGCCTGTGCCCAAAATGTTGGGGCTATTTTCGCCTGGAGAGTATGGGATCATCTGTGACCAAAATGTAAGGGGCTTTTGTGCCCCGAACCGGTATGGGGCCATCTGTTCCCAAAATGTAGGGGCTATTTGCGCCCGGTGTGACAATAGGTTTTTCCTGCCCGGAACGGAATATGAACGGAACTTGAAATTGACTTTAACTTGGGAGAAACTTAACTCTGAGCAACTCGCTTGGCTTGCGGGAGGATAGAAATTCGTCACAAATTTCTGAATACCGGCGATCTACAGCAAATGGACTTCGGACGGACCAAGGACTCTCACGCAGGACTTGACTTCAATCGTAGTTTAATCGCTTCGTAAATAATCGAATTGCTGTTACTATGTTGCTACATTTATACTATATTTTGTTTATTCATTACATCATTCTTGCGTCAGCGTTACTGACATGTGTACAACTCTTCTATAGAGATTACAAAAGAAGTAAAATTACTTTTCACCACGTCGACGAAGGAAATCGCCACGTCGAAAATATATGAATAATTACGGTATACACGCGCTTAGAATATGTATTTTTTCACGTTGTTATTGCATTATAGCTGTACGTTGGTTGATATGTAGATTATGTAATCCTTTCCATTTTCCGCTGGTATGCAGGTTACGTTATCATGTTGCAGTTAGGAGTTGTCATTCGACGGCATCTCCGTTTTTGATCGTTTCAATTACGTAAATTTACTTTAGTACATTAGTTTATATGTGCTGTATTACTTATGATATTAGTAAAAACACCGTTTATGTCTGATCTATAAACGAGATGCCCCCTCCTATACCATGGTCTGGTTTTGTTACTTATACTAAGTTAGAAATTATTTTGTTGTCGTTTTCACTGCGAGTGATTAGACAACAAATATATACATTGATTTCAAGTTCAATGAAAAACAGTACAATTTACTCCGTAACACCGGAAAGCATGGGACCATCTGTGCCCGAGACGTAGGGGCCTTTTTGCGCCCAAAAATTATGGGACCATCGGTGCCCGAGACATAGGGCCTTTTGCGCCCGAAAAGCCTGGGACCATCTGTGCCCGAGAGGTAGGGGCCTTTTGCGCCCAAAAATTATGGGACCATCTGTGCCCGAGATATAGGGCCTTTTTGCGCCCGAAAAGTATGGGACCATCATCGATTTGTGCCCGAGACGTAGGGGCCTTTTGCGCCCAGAAAGTATGCATGGGACCATCTGTGCCCGAGACGTAGGGGCCTTTTGCGCCCAGAAAGTATGCATGGACCATCTGTGCCCGAGACGTAGGGCCTTTTGCGCCCAAAAATTATGGGACCTCATCTGTGCCCGAGACATAGGGCCTTTTGCGCCCGAAAAGTATGGGACCATCTGCGCCCGAGACGTAGGGGCCTTTTGCGCCCAGAAAGTATGCATGGGACCATCTGTGCCCGAGACGTAGGGGCCTTTTGCGCCCAGAAAGTATGCATAGGACCAACTGTGCCTGAGATGTAGGGGCCTTTTATGCTCTAATAGTATCATGTTTGTTCTCTTTTCATTATTTTTCGTATTTACTTTTTCTTTGGGGGATAGCGAAAGTGTATTTTCTGGTATTTTATGGGTTCATTTCTTTGTTGCTTATGTCTTTGTTATTTTTCCTGTCAGTTTTGTTTTATCCTTAGATGAGTTCCAGTTGGAGATGTGGTGCGAATTATGTTTGCCACCTGCCTGCCGACGCCTTTCAAGTCTCGGTCTGTTTGCAGTGCCTAATTCTTGAAGCGAATTCTCCTGATGGTTAGGATCTTGGGGAAACCGAAATCAAAGAAAGAACCTATCACTTCGGAAATATTGAAGGATCGTCCAACACAGATCAATTCCTTGATGGGGCGTGGATGCAATTGCACGATCAGACAAGGAAACCTATCCTGCGAAGGCCTTGGAACAATACATTTCTGGTAGATATTCACCTTAGCGAGGTTTTACCGCACACCAGAGAGTGCGTGTTCAAGGATATATACTTACTGATGTTTCCAGCATAATGGTCTAGCGTCATAGTCTTAATTAGAGAGAGCCGGAGGAGCCTCTGCTGCTGCTAACGTTGGCATTTCCAATAGACGTTTGGGCGAGTGAGAATGCCATGGACGGATATGTCAAAGACAATTTTTAATATTTGCTTTCAGTTTCGAAATCTATCGAAATTTAGTAAGACCGAGCCCAGCAGGTCGGGGAGTACTATCCATAGGGCTGGGATTTTTCCCTTGTGTTACCGTAACGAGTGCGGCGGGGTTTTTTCATCCTATGGATGCTCGTTGGTACTTTCCCAGTTTTTTCTTGTTATTGTTCTGTCAGATTTACAGTAGTTTTTTCATATGTTCTAGTCCTTGTATTTGCTCCTGATCTGTCAGTTGTCATGCAGAATAAACCGTGCGGCCTCCAGTGAGCACACGTTAGCAATATAGTTGTGTTTATGTTTTTTGTCTTTTGCGGTTGCCGCACGAGTTGTATAGTTCTTTAGGGAATTTAGATGAGAGTACAATTTGAGTTCATGAGCAAAACACGCCAAAGGTTTTTAATAAATACACACCGAAGCGAACAAACAAATCTGATTCAAGCCACTGAAGCTAAAAAAATACTCTTATGATTTACGGCTTGGTCAAGACAGAGGCAAAACGTTTACCTTTTGAGTATATTTGGAATCTTTCTCGACAACCATACGGCTAATTTCTTCAGCTGAGAGGTTTGAAAAACGCTTCTTTACCAGCGGCTCTATTTTTTTAAACTCCAAGCTCGATACACAGTACAAGCGGATTTTTCCCGCGCACGTGATCAAAAACCAACCAATGAGAGACAGGTCCAGTGAGTGGAGTGTTAGGTCCAGCGAAACTTCAGCTATATAACAATAAAAGTTACAAGTTAAAGTTATTGTTGAACGGAAAACACGCGCCCACTTTACCTGTAATAACAATGCCGATAAGCTCATAAAAGCACATTGCTTTTCTCTTGACACGTCGCTAAAACGTTCGTGACCCTGATGGATACTTCCACAAGGAAGTATATAATTTCGACATGGCAATCGAAACAGAAAAATAATATAACTAGCCGTTTTCCCCTACCGTTTTCCTCGCATCGGAGTTTGTTCGTTTGCTCGTTCCCAGATCCTCAGTTTCGCAAAATGAACCACATGTCGTGCGCAAGAACACTGAACATTGCCCTTGATACACACTTACGCCCAAAAACGGAAGTAACATGAAAACGAGGCCTAAAGGCCACACGATTCAAAATGGCGGACAAAACACCAATGAATACCTCTCACTAGACTGTACACAGCCTCTTTTCTCGACGCTAACAGCGAGCGCCGATCTGAGAAAATAGAGAGGCTGTGAACAGTCTAACCTCTCACAAATGTTGTGCTTCTGCACTTTGTAGTAATCGATCGGACAACAGAGAAGATCTGACATTTCATGCATTTCCCAAGGATCCCCATCGCAAGATGGAATGGGCAGTCAAAATGAAACGGGGGGATAGCAAATTCAAGTCAAACATTTCCTTATTTTGTTGTTCGGAACATTTTTTTCGGAGGATTATAAACACAGTTTGACTGGAAAGAGAAACGATCTACGGCCACAAGCTGTTCCTTCACTATTTCCGTGGACAAAACAAAAGGAATCAAATGATGAGAGGGCAAAGAGATCTGAAAGAAGAGAGGAAGCAAAAGTGGCAGACGCGTGTTCAACGAAGCGAAGTCTTCATGGAGACGAATTTCTGGAAGTTAATGAGGTAAAAGTAGAAAATGATTTACCTAGTGAAGACCAGTCAGAGGTTGTGGCTTATCTGAAACGGTAGTAGGAACTTTCAAAGTTTTCCGTATCGAAAGATTTAAGTCTAGTGACGATGATATTTTTTTTTACACAGGTTTTCCAAACTATGATACTCTGATGGCATTTAATTTGGGAGTATGTTAAACCCTGTGCAGATACATTAATTACTTGGAAATTAGCTCGTAGTAAAAGCGAACAGAATACAACCGCTGTATTTCCATATTTACACGAGGTAGACAAAGAAGAGAAAGGAGCCGCAATATCGAACCAATCGATCAACTATGGATGTTTTTAACAAGAATTAGATTGGGATTGTTTGAAAGGGACCTGGCTCACAGGCGTTTCTGTAAGTACTGTTTCTGATGTGTTGATTACATGGGTAAACTACTTGTACATAATGGTAGGAAGTCTGCCAATATGGGCTCCCAAGGATAAGATCAAGCAAAATCTACCAGAGGGATTTAAAGGCCAGTATGAAAATATCAGAGGAATTCTTGACTGCACAGAAATTTAGTGTGACATGCCCTAAGACTACCAGACACACTCTGAAATGTACTCTGACTATAAGTCCTACGATACGTATAAAGGTCTTATTTGCATCACTCCAAATTGCTGGGTGTCTTTTCTTAGCCACCTGTATCCTGGCCGTATAAGTGACAGGGACATTGTGGAGAGAAGTGACTTTTGCAGCCTTATTGAACCAGGGGATAGATATCTAGCCGACAAAGGCTTTGACATACATGATCTCATGGCTCTGAAAGGTGCAAGTCTGTATATTCCACCCAAGAGACAGTCAATACAAGATCAGTTTACTAAGGATGAATGCTTTCAAACCATGAGCATTGCCAATGTACGGATCCATATTGAGAGATCTATCAAACGTGTGAAGGCGTGGCACATTTTTGATCTAGTAATTCCACTGTCGATGCACGGCTGTGTAAATCAGTTATGGACTGTTGCTTCATTACTTGTCAATTTTCAAAATCCTATTATTTCAGTGTAAAATTTTGGTGTTAAATACTCCGACACTAAATAAAGTTATCCATTCATGGGGGGGGGGGGGGGGGGGGGGGGTTGAATCCCATATAAGAGTGATGGGGGTGATCGCCATACCTTTCAGCGGTTACCATTTATGGCTTGGTACCGCTATTGGTGTCTAAATCTAAAATGACCACCATTATTATTATTGTCCATTCCAGAATTAGTACCTCTTAGGGGTGAAAATGAATTTGAGCCACACCCACAAAACAAGATTCTGATACCTTAATGGGTTCCTTTCAAAATTTCTCATGATCACCCCATCATTTTTTATATAGAAGCCACCCCTCTCCTCCCAGGATTCATTCATTCTGGTAATTAAATAAGGAGAAATGATATATCATTATGTTGACCCTTCTTGAGACAAAGTTAACAGGCTGCTGTCTCACTTGACAAAAAAATTGCATGGCATTGTTAAAGAAGAATGAGTTCAGTTTAGGCAGCATAGCTTTTGACCACAGATCCTTGTTAGGATAGACTCGTTGCTTGAATATATCTCCAATACCGGAATGTGCCACAAAATTAATCCATGGGAGCATGGAAAGGCCCAATTGACCTTGAATTTGATAATAATACTCATGGTTGGTGTTCAGAACAATTTGTCTGTCATTTAAAACCAAAAAATGGTTTGCTGCAAAAGAAGGGTGACCGACAGTGTCAGCAACAGAAAGGCCCAGTGAGCCTGCCTTTGGGCAAGTCTTATCTCTGATCCTCCAAACTTATCATTTGATAAAGGGTCAAACACAGCACGGTCTAGAGATGCCCCTAAAGGTGGAAGGGCTGGGTTGACACATAGACCTACATCAGCAATTCTTAGTCCAGTGTTCCCTTTTTCATGCATTTTCTCTGCCATATTTAACAAAAGGCAAGTTACTGATATCTCTTGGGTTGCATATTGCTCTCACAAATGCAGGTGTTGGGGGGCTCTTTCTTTCATTATTTTACCAAATGTTGATGCTGTAATACGGTATTTTCTCTCCTTGTACCATAGATTGTTATTTGCTTGGCCAGTTGTCTTAGCATGCAGCTCCTGAGCTGACTGAAGAGATACTTGGATCTTATTAAAGATAGTAGGAGCAGTACTGAATAAATTTGGGTCAACATTTTCATCTGAACATTTTACTGGTAGTGGTGGAAACTCAGGGAACACTTGGTGGGGGGGGGGGGGGGATCATTGTTGGGGCACTCAAACAGATGTATTTGTATTTATGTGAGTGGTTGACTGTCAGTAGAATTTCCACATTGTTGGAATAGTTGACCACCACTTACATTTTCACTCTGCTGGATGGGTTGATTGCCACATACACTTCTACTCAGTTCAGTGGGTCGAGAAGCCAATGATGATTGCGACAAGTGATGAGAAGAAAGCTGAGAAGGGGTAAAACAATTAGTTTCAGCCATCTTAAATCTTGAAGTCGTTTGTGGAGCACCGATCCCCTTGCAACTGGCCTAATTAGAGTGTTTACTGTGGGGATGTTATTGTTTTCAGGAAGCATTGCAGCAAATGGTATTCGTGGATTAATCTTTTGAAGGTTTTCTTTTAAATTAATAACAGAAGCAGGGTCGATCATTCTTGACTTCACTGGGCGTGGATCATAGAATTGGCTATTCACCACCCTCTTTCTTGCACCTGGCACATCAGAGGCATGTCTTGGTTTTATAATACTTGTAGTCATTACTGGGAATAAACTGACATCTCTTTTCCACCCTTGCCCCATTGTTGGGGTTTTGATGAACATGTTCTAGTATCACACTCTTTTAACTCTCCTTTCCTGGTCATGTCTTCCAATTTCCAAATAACTGCCATGACATCGTGACAGCAACATTCACTCTTCGACGCAAGGCACTGCCGATCACAAGATGCTGATTTAATTTATTATCTGAACTGTCTCCTTGGACAATTAGTTTTACCTTATATTGCGATCTCTCTTATATGACGCCCAGCAGCAGGCTCTCACAAAGATGTAATTTTGGTCAGATTCTTTATATACCTGTAAATCATGGGACAAATCTCATCATTCGCAGTCCTTTATCGTTTGAGTTGATCACCACTTCGACACCACTTTTTTAATGGAGTTTCCTGAGTTTTTGATTTGTTGAAATGCATCCACGGGTACAAAGTTTGGCAGTACTGAGAAGTTGTTACTGAATACTTTATTGGCCTTTTCATCTGTTGGAACAAACAGCTAGCGTTCTAGCTGCTTTGCCGTTGACAAAGAGACCGATGCACTGTGCGCCCTGTTTTCTTTATCAACTCCCATTTCCGTATGCTTCTGAAGTTTCGCTTTTGTATAGCTCTTTCCAGGGTCTGGATCGTAAAACATTATCGCGATATTTCGTTAAAGCGTTAAATGCCTAAATGACTCTAATAAAAAGTGCATGAATAAGTTGAGTGGCCGCGAAAAGTATTTAACACTTCAAAGAATAACATGTTTATTTATATCGCAACATATGAATCGATCGCAACAACTTACTTCTCCAATGGATCTTTTTCTTTCTTGTTGGTTGAGTCCGTCTACATTTCAACCAAAACTTCAGTCTGTCTACGGTCCACTTCCTACTTCGCTTTCATTTCTATAGATGCTCCTGGAAATATCTTCCGGGGTTAATTTTACGGCCGCTAAATCGCTCGATGTTGTTTCAGCCATGTTCTTCTCTTTCAAAGTTCGCGGGAAATCTTGTGGCCCTTAGGCCTTGCTTTCATGTTACTTCCGGTTTAGGGCGTAAGTGTGTATACTGCGGCTCCCTGAAATCCGAAATCTCGACAGAAACTGGGATAGTATCGCAGCGGCTGCAATTATTTACCACTCGGAAAACCACGATTCGACCCGAACTATTTTGTTTGACAACCACGTTTAAGAGGCGTCCGTCAAACGGAAATTTCGGATTTCTTTATATTTGGTATCTGGAGAAACCCTTTGGTGAAACTATTTTCGAAAATTGCAATCAAACTTTCCAAGAGTTTTCGTTTTCAAGAAATTCGGCAAAACGTGAAATGCTCTGTTCGCGTGAAAGCCGCCATTAAATTTTGCCGACAATTGGTGCATATTCAAATCGCTCGGGAAGAAAGACGGCCCAAGGTATCGAAATTATATTTTGCAGCTAAGTAGGGTATCCTTATTGCAACACGGAATATAAAAATATCGCAAGAAGATGCATTTTCATCACATGTCGTTTTGAAAGCCCGAAGATTCCTATCTTCAGCACTTCGTAAACACTTGAAACTTAGGAAACTTTGTGGGCAAAAATCTTGCCCTGGTACATCGAAATTCAAAAATAAAAGCTATACTAGCGAAAAGCCCTGTTATTGTACTGTAAAATACCGTGTGGCATGAAATTTTGCGGGAACTAATTTTCGCGAATTTCGCGGGTTTTCCAACGATCCGCGAAAATTAGATCCAGTAAAAATAAACTCCTCCTTTATTGGAGTGCTGGATTTCAATTAATGATTGCAAACAATACCGTAGATAAAATACCGGACTGGAACCTGCCCGAGATCCACGAATGGTTGCTTCCAGCGGTAAAGTTGAAATCCAAATTCGCGAAATTTGTTCCCGGCTGAAACGCAAAAAGTCGGCAATCCGCGAAATTAAACTCCCGCGAAAATTTCATGCCACACGGTATCAAAAATCCAGCTTGGGTAATTCAAAAGCACCCGTTGAGAGAGGTAAACGCATTGGATTTTTCCATGTATTTACTACAAAAATTGAAATGGTCACGCAACACAAGAAAACACATTCAAATAGATTTTTGATTATGCCTTATTTTGCTACAGTAGGATAGAGTTTCTGTTTGAATACAAAATCTGATGTTCTAATGAGTTCAGTATTGCTCTTTATTATATATATAGCGAGAATTTCAGGTAATGAACGGTGCAAATAGAATTCTGTATTTCCTATATTTCACATGTGAAAAAATCGATACGGCCAATCAGCTTCCCGTATAGCTTTTTTACATGTGAAAAATATAACCAATCAGCGACTAGAATAGAACCACCTAGCCAATCAGAGCATAGCACAAATGGCCTCCGAGGCGGTCGAGGAAAAAACCAGCGCCCGCTGGGGGGGGTGGCGGGGCGAAAGTTTTTGTTTTAAAAAACATCAGCAATTACCTTTCGCTGATAGGAGCAAGCAACAAAAATAATACTGAGCAAAACGAATCAGAGTACGTTTCCTTAGCCTCAAATAGGTTTTGAGAGCGAAAAGAAATAGATAAAGAAGTTGAGTTGAAGCGAAAGACTAGTTTATGTGCAGTTCATCGTGGAGGTGAAAGAAAGGACGGGAGGAGGAATACCGAAACCAAAACTAATTTATTTCCAGCTTACGATACGGAAGAAAGGTATATCCAAGACCATGATAGATGGACAGGAATTTAGGAAGAGTAGTTGCAAAGGCAGAAGCGAATTTTAAAAAGCTGGCCAAAGGAAACAAGGACAAAAAAGCAGCCCGTAGCTCTGACTGACGAAGAGGTCGATAGTCTTGACGGCAAAACAAACACTTTATGGTTGAAACAACACCCCAGCCACTTCGGCTTGAGAGGATGCTAAGAACATAGAGATATGAAGTGGGGGCGATGTTCAACTCTAAACCAGTGTCGATGGAGGCTGAATTTCTTCGAATATACATGTATTATATTAATTGCTCGAAGCGCTGTTTTTTCTCAACCGCGGAAGTCATTTGAATGCTATGCTGTTTCTGCAGGTATGTTTTTGGTTTTGAGGAAAAATAAAAACTGATTTTGAAGGCCATGTTTTAATTCTCGTTATATATGGATAAAAGAAAATTACATGATAGAAAGTGCTTTGTAGCGATTTTATTCACTCGTTGCTAAACGCGTCAGAAAAACTCACTCGTTCGCTGCGCTCAGCTCGTTCGTTTTTCCCGAACGTTTTTGCAACTCGTGAATAAAATCCGTACGTCGCACTTTCTATAAGTAATCCATATTTATTATACGAACATAGCATTTTTAGAGTGCGAAATACGCACAAAGACGAGAGCAGATATTACACGGGGCTTAGACCGTATTACACGGGGCTTAGTCCCCCCTGACCGCGCGCTAACGGAAAACACTGTTGAAACGCCTATATTTTAGGAAGTTTTCACA
>MU825923.1:19465-158264 GCA_029204205.1 Desmophyllum pertusum
CCAGAACTACAGCACCTACACTGTAGTTTGCGTAGTTCGCGTAGTTTAGGATAGAACTACAAGAACTACACCAACTACCAGAACTACAGGAACTACACTGTAGTTTGCGTAGTTTGCGTAGTTTAGGATAGAACTACAAGAACTACACCAACTACCAGAACTACAGGAACTACACTGTAGTTTACGTAGTTCGCGTAGTTTAGGATAGAACTACCAGAACTACACAAACTACAGGAACTACAGCAACTACAGCAACTACACGAACTACAGCAACTACAGCAACTACACTGTAGTTTACGTAGTTCGCGTAGTTTAGGATAGAACTACCAGAACTACACAAACTACAGCAACTACAGCAACTACAGCAACTACAGCAACTACAAGAACTACAAGAACTACAGGAACTACAGGAACTACAGGAACTACAAGAACTACAGCAACTACAGGAACTACAGGAACTACAGCAACTACAGCAACTACAGCAACTACAGGAACTACAGCAACTACAGCAACTACAGAAACTACAGGAACTACAGCAACTACACGAACTACAGCAACTACAAGAACTACAGCAACTACAGCAACTACAGCAACTACAGCAACTACAGGAACTACAGCAACTACACGAAACTACAGCAACTACGAGAACTACAGCAACTACAGGAACTACAAGAACTACAGCAACTACAGGAACTACACGAACTACAGCAACTACACGAACTACAGCAACTACAAGAACTACAGCAACTACAGGAACTACAGCAACTACACGAACTACAGGAACTACAGCAACTACAAGAACTACAAGAACTACAGCAAACTACACTGTAGTTTGCGTAAGTTCGCGTAGTTTAGGATAGAACTACAAGAACTACACCAACTACCAGAACTACAGGAACTACACTGTAGTTTGCGTAGTTTAGGATTAGAACTACAAGAACTACACCAACTACCAGAACTACAGGAACTACACTGTAGTTTGCGTAGTTTAGGATAGAACTACCAGAACTACACAAACTACAGCAACTACAGCAACTACAGCAACTACAGCAACTACAAGAACTACAGCAACTACAGGAACTACACGAACTACAGCAACTACAGAAACTTCCATAACTACAGCAACTACAGGAACTACAGGAACTACAGGAACTACACGAACTACGCAACTACACTGTAGTTTGCGTAGTTCGCGTAGTTTAGGATAGAACTACAAGAACTACACCAACTACCAGAACTACAGGAACTACACTGTAGTTTACGTAGTTCGCGTAGTTAGGATAGAACTACCAGAACTACACAAACTACAGGAACTACGAGAACTACAGCAACTACAGGAACTACACGAACTACAGCAACTACAGCAACTACACTGTAGTTTGCGTAGTTCGCGTAGTTTAGGATAGAACTACCAGAACTACACAAACTACAGCAACTACAGGAACTACACTGTAGTTTGCGTAGTTCGCGTAGTTTAGGATAGAACTACCAGAAACTACACAAACTACAGCAACTACAGCAACTACAGCAACTACAATAACTACAGCAACTACAGCAACTACACGAACTACAGCAACTACAGAAACTTCCATAACTACAGCAACTACACGAACTACACGAACTACAGGAACTACACGAACTACAGCAACTACAGCAACTACACTGTAGTTTGCGTAGTTTCGCGTAGTTAGGATAGAACTACCAGAACTACACAAACTACAGCAACTACAGCAACTACAGCAACTACAAGAACTACAGCAACTACACGAACTACACGAACTACAGCAACTACAGAAACTTCCATAACTACAGCAACTACAGGAACTACACGAACTACAGCAACTACACGAACTACAGCAACTACAAGAACTACAGCAAGTACAGGAACTACAGCAAACTACAGCAACTACAGCAACTACAAGAACTACAGCAACTACACGAACTACAGCAACTACAGGAAACTACAAGAACTACAGCAAACTACAGGAACTACACGAACTACAGCAACTACAGGAACTACAAGAACTACAGCAACTACACGAACTACACGAACTACAGCAAACTATACGAACTACACGAACTACAGCAACTACAGGAAACTAAACGAACTACAGCAACTACAAGAACTACAGCAACTACAGCAACTACAAGAACTACAAGAACTACAGCAACTACAAGAACTACAGCAACTACAAGAACTACAGCAACTACAGGAACTACAGCAACTACAATAACTACAGGAACTACACGCAACTACAGCAACTACAGCAACTACAAGAACTACAGCAACTACACGAACTACACGAACTACAGCAACTACAGGAACTACACGAACTACAGCAACTACAGGAACTACAAGAACTACAGCAACTACAGGAACTACAAGAACTACAGCAACTACAGGAACTACACGAACTACAGCAAACTACACGAACTACAGCAACTACAGGAACTACAAGAACTACAGCAACTACAGGAACTACACGAACTACAGCAACTACACGAACTACACGAACTACAGCAACTACAGGAACTACAGCAACTACAATAACTACAGCAACTACAGCAACTACAGGAACTACAAGAACTACAGCAACTACAGGAACTACATAACTACACGAACTACAGCAACTACAGCAACTACAGGAACTACAAGAACTACAGCAACTACAAGAACTACAGCAACTACACGAACTACAGCAACTACAGGAACTACAAGAACTACAGCAACTACAGGAACTACAGCAACTACAATAACTACAGCAACTACAGCAACTACAGGAACTACAAGAACTACAGCAACTACACGATCGAACTACACGAACTACAGCAACTACAGGAACTACACGAAACTACAGCAACTACAAGAACTACACGAACTACAGCAACTACAGGAACTACACGAACTACAGCAACTACACGATCGAACTACACGAACTACAGCAACTACAGGAACTACACGAAACTACAGCAACTACAAGAACTACAGCAACTACAGGAACTACAAGAAACTACAGCAACTACAGGAACTACACGAACTACAGCAACTACACGAACTACAGCAACTACAAGAACTACAGCAACTACAGGAACTACAGCAACTACAATAACTACAGCAACTACAGCAACTACAGGAACTACAAGAACTAGAGCAACTACAGGAACTACAGGAACTACAGGAACTACTGCAACTACACGAACTACAGCAACTACAGCAACTACAGGAAACTACAGCAACTACACGAACTACAGCAACTACAAGAACTACAGCAACTACACGAACTACAGCAACTACAAGAACTACAGGAACTACAGCAACTACAGCAACTACAAGAACTACAGCAACTACAGGAACTACAGCAACTACAGGAACTACAAGAACTACAGCAACTACAGGAACTACAAGAACTACAGCAACTACAGGAACTACACGAACTACAGCAACTACAGGAACTACAGCAACTACAGGAACTACAAGAAACTACGATAACTACAGGAACTACAGCAACTACAGCAACTACAGGAACTACAGGAACTACAGCAAACTACACGAACTACAGCAACTACAAGAACTACAGCAACTACAGGAACTACAGCAACTACAGCAACTACAGCAACTACAGCAACTACAGCAACTACACGAACTACAGCAACTACAGGAACTACAGCAACTACAATAACTACAGGAACTACAGCAACTACAGCAACTACAGCAACTACAGGAACTATAAGAACTACAGCAACTACAGGAACTACAGCAACTACAGGAACTACAGCAACTACACGAACTACAGGAACTACAGCAACTACAATAACTACAGGAACTACAGCAACTACAGCAACTACAGGAACTACAAGAACTACAGCAACTACAAGAACTACAGCAACTACACGAACTACAAGAACTACAGCAACTACAAGAACTACAGCAACTACATGAACTACAGCAACTACAGGAACTACAAGAACTACATGAACTACAGCAACTACAGCAACTACAGCAACTACAGCAACTACAAGAACTACAGGAACTACACGAACTACAGCAACTACAGGAAACTACAGCAACTACATGAACTACAGGAACTACAGCAACTACAGGAACTACAGCAACTACATGAACTACAGGAACTACAGCAACTACAATAACTACAGCAACTACACGAACTACAGGAACTACAGCAACTACAATAACTACAGGAACTACAGCAACTACAGGAACTATAAGAACTACAGCACCTACAGGAACTACACGAACTACAGCAACTACAGCAACTACAAGAACTACAGCAACTACAGGAACTACACGAACTACAGCAACTACACGAACTACACGAAACTACAGCAACTACAAGAACTACAGAAACTACAAGAACTACACGATCTACTGAACTACACTGTTACAATAACTACATGAACTACCACAACTAATGAACTAGACCAACTGAGTAAAATACTTGTACTATTTACATTTAGTGACGGTATACAAAGTCCGTATGAGGTACTATATTCGTGACGGTAGTCATGAAGGTATTACCGAGCATTTACTCTTTTCCTGTAAAATATCCTCGGATTTTGGAAACATGTCCTGTCCTGGCTACGAGACAATAATATTTATGTTGGAACCTTGAAGGATTCAGATTTGGTTTTTGGGAAGTTTGATATTAAAGACGATTTTATTTTGATCAATCATATTCTGTTGTTAGGCAAATTTTACCTTTACTCAAGGAAATGTCAAAATAGCATGCCTTCTCTCCGAGGTTTTATCGCTAGGACAGGTCGTGTTTATAAGATTGAGCTCCATATTGCCAGGAAAAGAGATAAACTAATTCATCATTTTAAAAAATGGGAAAAATTAATTCATACGTTTGCTAATTAGGTAAATTATAGTAACAATAGTATAGGTATTATATAGATCATATTGCTGTAGTAGCCTGTGTGTGACTGTGTGAGTGTGTGCATGTGTGTGATTTGTATTTTGTATGCTTGTTTGTATACTGTTTTGTAACATGCTGAAAATGAAAAAAATAAAAAAATCTTTAAATGATTATGACAGAAGCGCGGTCGAAACGTCGTTCGCTTTTACCCGTATTTTTTATTCTTAATGGGCCGAAAATCGAGTGGCCGGTTCTTACAAGGACAGCCTCTTAATTTTCTTTCTTCCGTTTCGTCATGTTCCAGTTGCGTTTTTTTTTTTTTTACAATGTTCTTACCTGAACAGTAATTTTAAACCTCGACAATATTACGGGATTTATGGCGTTTCAACGTGCAACAAACATAGGCACGCAATGCGTGCAGAAGCGATGACGTTAGATAACTAGTCAGAGTGATATTGAATTTGTTAGTCACAATTGCGGGGCAAGTAAAAATGTTGGGAGTGGAAGCGAGGTCTGAAGAAAGAAGAAGGACAGGGGAGGGAGAGGGAATTTAGCGATCGCTTGTAATGGCTGAAGTGCAGGCTGTTTAATATGAAATTAGCTCCAATGTGTTTTGCGAGTCTCCAGATCCTAGTTTGTTTTAGTGTTTTTGCAAACTACTCGATTTCCGTTTCTAACAGGTTGGAAAGTCTGGCAAATCGACCTTTTACGCTACGGTTTTTGGCTTACATTGTAGATATATCCTGAATATTTGTAGGTAATGATTACAGGAGAATAAAGATTGTATTAACAATAAAACAACAAGAAATTCAACAGCAGTTAAAGGGATTCAAATGCGATGAAAATGTAATTTTTGTCGTTAGATGGAGATGGTGTCAGAAAATGCGAAGAGGTTGAACAACAAAAGCCAAGGGGTACATGTATGTCGTTGATCAGATATGTTTACAGGAGTGTGCCTCTATGTCCTCCCATGACAGTCATAGAACGTCAACCTACAGATGATGCATTTACATACAATGTACAGTACACGGTGCAGTGTAAACTCGTTAATCCGACCACCAATGGGCACCACAATCTGCTTGTATTAATGAGTGGTCATATTAATGGGATTCTTAAATAAGAAAAATAATACTAATAATACTGTTATTCAGGCAAAAGTGACTGTAATAACGAGGTGGTTGTCATAATAACAAGGTGGTTGTAATCAGGGGTTCTACTGTACATTATTACATGTTTGTTGTAAAGCAAATATAATAAATACTTTTATTAAAAACTGGACCACGGATATTGGATTTCTAGCTTTTTGATTGGTTAAACGGAGACAGTCTAACAGCTGATATACCTGCTCCGACAAATATGAACGCGTCAGCGAGAAAGAGAGCTGAATTTTTTCTCTCTTCAAGGAACAAGTGGCCGCCGGAAAAAATTGTTTCGCGGCAGAATTGACTGAAGACGAAGTAACAGAACTGATAGAAAATACAGTAAAGTTTTGAACGAAACATTTAATTGGAAATGCCTGTAATTAATGTACTACAAATGCAACTGAACGAGGACTAAAGGAAGCCTGAAACAATTTACGGGAAAATTCGAAAACTCGCAATACAAATCTGCACAAATTCGTTCAAAATGAATGAAAACCTGTTTACAATACAAGTTTAAGCTTAGCCTATTCAGTATTGTTACCTTGTGTTTCGAAGAGGCTTGTCAATTCCAACTGGACTAAGCTTTTAAAATCAACACAATCTTAATATCGGAGAAGAAGCATACGACAGTTCGTCAAGCGTTCGTGTAGTGATGGTCAGGTACAATCAAAGATCACTTCACAGTGGAATTCTCTTCGAAGATCACTCTTTTTCTCTCCATCCATGTAGATATTGACGCTTTCCTTTGCTTTTTACTTCAGTGAACTTGATTTTAAGTTGCTCAGTTTCGCTGGTTTCAAGACAATTGATTCTGTAGTCGTGCACGATTTGCTCGTCGTAAACAACCCGTTCAGCTGTCCATTCAACTTGTAAAATGAATATAATGTTCAGCTCCACAATTATTTCTGATCTTTCCATTTTAAGCTAAGCCATTTGCACAATTTCCAAGAATATACGAAACTTTAGAAGACACCGAGAGCGAAGATTAAAATTCTGCTTTGCTCTCTTTTCATTCACTGTGCTAACTGAACTGGCAGACCGCGCCAGCCTTTTGCCGCCGTTTTCATACAAATCCTACTTCATTTAGATTGAACTGAAAATTCACTCAGTCGATCGATAAAGTAATACCGAAGGTTAGTTTAGTGAAGTTTTTAATAAAACAATTATTCCATTTGCCCTTGTTGGATATGAGAGGATTATAGCCAACTCGCGCTACGCGCTCGTTGGCTATTTATCCTCTCATATCCAACGCGGGCTCATGGAATAATTGTTAAATATACCTCAAGCTAGCAATACATCACAAGATATTGATATTTTGGAGAAAAAGTTGTTCTGTGGAATACATGCACACAGGTTTGTGGCACATGTATCCAGTTCTCTGCTAGGTTACAATGCAGTGATTCTGTAACATTTGCAAATATTGATGTCCAGCCTGTATGAAACTGCCACGATTGTAAGCTGTCATTCTAGACCAGTCCAACTGTCTGGGTACAGATGTTCTGATGTACTGTTTTCTATGTAGCACTGTAATGCAAAATATAAAGCCAAGTGCCGAAATTTGTGATACTGCCTGAACAACAACAGCAAGTATGCTTCCTTCATATACATCTACAAATGTAATGGTTTGTTATGAAGGTTGGGTCCAGTTCTGAATATGTTTTGATGGTTTGAAGGTAACTTTCTTGACAGTTTTCTTTGTGCAAATTCCCTTCCTTTTCAATTCAAGATTGTTTACATCAGGTGATCTCTTGAATGCTGTCAAAGCAAGGCAGTCTTCAAGTACTTGAAATTAGTGACGATTATACAGCAGTCACTTTTATCTTCATCACCATGTTAAGTTGATATCATCAATTTATGGAACTGTATACAGGCTGTGTAGTATGGGTAGTTGACTGCATTGATGGATAAAAAAAGAAAACAAAAGTTAAAATAGAAGGCTTGGCACACTGCTTTTTCTTACTGTGAACTGGTTAAGTATTTTGTATTACTTACATTTTGTAAGGTCGTTAAAAAATGAGCCCCCTGTCTGTTTTCCCCGGAAATAATTTTAGACTTGTATTCATTGATAATGACTGTGTTGGTTTTCAGTGCAACATAAGTAAATTATTTTATTTCTAGTAGAAAACTGTCAATAATTTATTGATCAGCAGATATTGCTGCTCCTTTAATGGGCAAATGCAGTTGAATGTGGGTTCTATTTTAATAATAATTATTGTTTTACTGATGTTGCCGGAATTGAAGTCAATAAAGTTGAAGTTCTATTTTTTCCAGAGGTGGAGAAAAGTTCTCAGAAATCATTTTAAAAGGGCTGCTGAAGTTGAAATTGAAATATCTAGTGTACAGTCGAACCCCGATTAAGCAGCCACCTATTAAGCGGCCAACCCCGATTAAGCGGCCAGCTATCAAAGTCACAATATATGTATAATACTGTAAATACAACCCCGATTAAGCGGCCAACCCCTATTAAGCAGCCACTCACCATTTCCCGAGGGTGGCTGCTTAATCAGGGTTCGACTGTATATGATTTTAAGGATAACTTTGCATTAGCAGATATTTAACATTTTAGGAATTTACCAAGCTACTGAGAAATGTTTAAAAGTAGTATAAGTATTATATTTTTAAATCATTAGATTGTGATACTCACCTTATTTAAAAAGGGGATTCCTTGGTTTCTGAAGGGTGGTGCTCTCAGTCTCCAGTGAAGGAGACTGGAGATCAGTCTCCAGTGAAGGAGACTGGAGAACATAGGGAATGTTGAATTACAGGAGTAACACAGACGAATAGCTGTTGAAAAAAGAGAAGCGGTTACATTATACAGTAGGTCCATCAGATGTCTCGAACTTACAGTCGACGCGCTTCACGCATGAACGCTTGTATAATGAAGGTTGCAATTTTACGTGCACATTCCTTTCCATAATTAAATTAACATGTCTTCACAGCAAGATTGGAAGATACAGAATCCATGTAAGAATCAATTTTCGAATAATCAAATTGATTCTTCGAAAGTTCGTTTGGAAGTTCTTTAAAAACATGCGTGAAGTAGGAGGATTGCTTACATGAATGAGTTGCTAGACATCAAAATTTATTTTTCATGGCATTTAACTGGGATTTTTAGCTTGTTGAGGAAATGAGAGGAGTTGAAGTTGTATGCCAAAAGGTAGTTACACTGAAGGTAAACTGTGTTTATTCATCATTCATGCACTCTGGGGAAAAAAGTTGCTCGGATCATATGCATTTCAGTTATCAAAAATTGTTTCGATCGGCTAAATCCCAATAAAAGCCATGCAGGAAAATATAAGAAGGGAAAATTTAGTATCGCTCAGTTTCTATTTAAAAATAGAACTGAGCCAAAACAAGCTTTATTGGATGGCATATTTGTAAACTTAACCTCGAGCTCGCTAAATAGACATCTACGAAAGCATCTAGACAAAAGCCTCGAGCGAGAATTCTTACAACTGCGACGGTTACTTGGATACTAAAACTGACAATAAAATGATGTGTAACTCACGACTTCGTACATGCATGGCGACACTAGATGCTCGACACGGCAGTGAAAGTACTTTGCAATACTAAACATTGGTTTTGACGGGAAATCATTTTCAGCGTGGCCTGAGCCCCAACTTATGTTACGCAGACGTTCTTTATTTTTCATTAATATATTTTGTTTTTCATTAATTTTTTTGTTGATCCGATCCGTGATATGATCCGATCCGTGATCCGATCCGTGATCCGATCCGTGATCCGGTCCGTGATCCGATCCATGATCCGGTCCGTGATCCGGTCCGCGATCCCGTCCGTGATCCGATCCAGGTTTTGGTTTTGTCGACGCCGTTTTATATCTCAAATTCTCAGTCCGGGAGTATACTAACCTGAGTATCAGGCGAATTTTTCCGCGCTCTCTTTTACTCTTCGTCTTTGCGTGGTCGCGCGCCATTTTTAGTGTGACACCCGTAAAGAGAATGTAAGGAGCGCGAAAAATTGGCCTTGATCGCAGCTATGATCGCAGGGATAGTCTCATACGCAGCCGTTATTTGTGTCGTTACGCAACGCTTCTTTCCACAAGTGGGGAGAAGCGTTGCGTGGCGACACAAATAACGGCTGCGTAGGAGACTAAGGTTAGGAGTATACCAATTAATTCTGGAAGAAAGTGTGACGTCATATTTCTTTTGTTCTACCGAAAATGCGCAAAAATCGCCAAAAATAATCGAGAAAAATTGTTTTTTTCCGCGTTTTGAAAATTAGCGGAAAAATATTCTCTCGTCGGTATGAACTCTCAGGAGATTTGGTAAGAGTATTTAAGGTGCGGGTGTTCTTCTCTGGAGGCGAGTCACTTTTTTATACTTACTTTTGTTGTTCTTATTTATTATTTTTCAGGTACACATGTATATGAAAGCCGCCTTTTCATATTTAGACTATATTTGTCATTGAGGGACCATAAGGATCCGCCCTGCAATGGAGTCTTTCTAACGATAGAAACAAATCGCAACAGTTACAACCACACCAAACTACAACACAGGCAGCCCAGGCTCTGTATGCGAATATTAAATATTCAATGTTGATGTTCATGGCGGCGATTTGAATATTTATAGCAAATGTATGAGAAACTCACGAAATACATTCTAAATGCTATCTTTTCGAAGGAAACTAACTAAAACTGACTTACATTGTGCAAGTGTTTTGTTATTTTGATGTTTGGGTGTTCCTGGTGCCAGTTTAAAGCCATTTAGACGAGTTTTGCTTTTTCAGTTGACCGTCCATTATGAATAATTTAAAGGCCGGCGACAATTATGTGAGAACGGATCCAATGGCCCGCACTCGAAGCTCAATAAATTCCACAAAAATGCTCCAGTCTCCTCAAAATTACCTTCATTGCAGACGTCCATGCTCTTTATAGCTTCTGTTCGCTACCTCTAGGGTTCCAAGGTTGACTTTAATTGCTCGAGAAACGCTCGTGTTCGAGCTCTTGTCTTTAATATTTTCTTTCGCGTTGTGCGTGTCCCCAACGTCTGAGACACCTCATTTGAAATTCAGCGACATCGTGACCAAATTTACCTCGACCGTGGAGAGGCATGGTGCAATTGTTTCCTTGCAAAAAAACACCATGGGATGGTCCCTTCGGTCGATTTGACCGGAAACGGAAGGAAAACAATCGGATACAACGTCGATTAAAATTCTTTTTTTTTACTTTAGAATCTCGCGCTGACTCTGTAGTTTCATTCAGTTTTTTTCGGTGTCAGAACTATCCTCAGTCAGGAGCCTCCTGCCTCAGTTGAACAATTTAAAGGCAGCGTTCAAATACAAAGTGAAACTTCAAAAATTCCTCGTTGCGGTTAGATTGTGCCCACTTTTAGCAAAACTCAAGACTGATTTCGGCTTTTTTTGGAGTAAGCGGGTTTATGCTCGTGATTATAAACCCTACATAAAATCTCTTTCAACACGTTTTTACAACGAACGCTTCAAGCGGTCGATTTCAAACGGCATAAAAAAAGCACGCAGTTTAATAGCTCCGCACGTGCAGTTTTATGCAAAACAACTGACGTGAAACATCCCGACCAAACTCTGGGTTTTTCGGAGAATGTGAACCGCAACGAGGAATTTTTGAAGTTTCACTGTGTATTTGAAAGCTGCCTCTTTAAATTGTTCAACTGAGGATAGTTCTGACACCGAAAAAAAAAAAAAAGAATGAAACTAGAGAGTCGCGAGATTCTAAGGTAAAAAAAACGACCGAAGGGACCATCCCATGGTGTTTTTTTTGCAAGGAAACAATTGCACCATGCCTCTCCACGGTCGAGGTAAATTTGGTCACGATGTCGCTGAATTTCAAATGAGGTGTCTCAGACGTTGGGGACACGCACAACGCGAAATAAAATATTAAAGACAAGAGCTCGAACACGAGCGTTTCTCGAGCAATTAAAGTCAACCTTGGAACCCTAGAGGTGGCGAACAGAAGCTAAGAGCATGGACGTCTGCAATGAAGGTAATTTTGAGGAGACTGGAGCATTTTTGTGGAATTTATTGAGCTTCGAGTGCGGGCCATTGGACCCGTTCTCACATAATTGTCGCCGGCATTTAAATTATTCATAATGGACGGTCAACTGAAAAAGCAAAACTCGTCTAAATGGCTTTAAACTGGCACCAGGAACACCCAAACATCAAAATAACAAAACACTTGCACAATGTAAGTCAGTTTTAGTTAGTTTCCTTCGAAAAGATAGCATTTAGAATGTATTTCGTGAGTTTCTCATACATTTGCTATAAATATTCAAATCGCGGCCATGAACATCAACATTGAATATTTAAGAGGCAGTCCCGCTAAGAGCGGTCCGGTCAACTTCGGGTCGGAGAAAAGTTAGCCTTTATATTTTGTGGACGAAAAGGACTTGGTAGGTAAATGTTAAAACCGGGGTATTTTGTTCAATTTCTTGCTTTTATTTTTCGCTACACGCCGAAATGTCTTCGGCCGTCCGAGGTGGGATTTTAGGCCGATCCAGAAGTCGAAATTTGCGTTTTTTCTGAGCCGCGCTGCTTCAACACAGGTAAGTATAGTTAAATATCAACCACACCACAGTATTTAGGTACATTTGACGTACTTTGCAACAAAATTTCGTAACGATTGGATAAAAATTAGATAAACCAGGCAAAATCAAAGACAACCTACCGTGTCGCTGGTCAAAAGGAACCGAAATTTAACTAAAAGCAGGAGTCGAAATCTCAAAAGTGGTACCTAAACTAGGGCTAAAATGCCCTTTAAAGCAAAGATGTAACCTTATTCTCACAGATTCTGAAGTTAAACCTGCGGGTATCGTCCTGTGTTGGACGCGAGCGAACGTTTTTTAGAGCTTATGTACAACAATGTTTACAACAAAAGTACAAAGGTCACGGCTAGGATGGATGGTGCCCAAACGCAAATAATCGAATAAGAATGGTATTTTAGCAGTCCACAAGTACCTTAAATATTCCGAATACCTCATGTATTTATCCTAAGTGCCCTTTACCTTGGATTTTAATCAATCTAACGGTTCCCATCCACTTTGCGTGACATCTGTAATATGATCTCTCGTAAGAAAGTTGCTAATTAGCATATTATTTCGCTACACCGTTCTTGGCGGACTGAGAGGCAGCAGAAGCCAATTTGATTTTAAAAATGGCAACTTGTTTACGTAAAAGACCCCGATCTGCAAACTATAGTGGAAGTTCATCATAGCAATCTGGTTAGATGGTAAGTACCAGCTAGTCTGACGTTGGAATTTTAACATTTCAGGCACCTGCTAAATAACTTGAAGCTACTTGTCTTGACTTGACCAAAAAGTCCGTTGCAAAGCGAGCAGGTTATTCTACCATTGACTTTTAATAAGTGCTTATGTACTTCTTTTTTTATACTCAGAATAATGTATTTACTGTGAAGTTTGTCGGCTGAAATCGATTACATGTAGTCGCGTGCGAAATTTAATTTGAACTGGTAATCGACGAAGAAGAGAATCAGGCATATATTTACCACTGTCAACCGCCGACTTTGGTGGCGCGCGATGGTAAAATATACGAGTGGCAAAGCCACGAAAAATTGCAGTTAATATAAATCCAAACTGTTTCCTTTCTTATAGACAAACCCATCCGCCAAGGATCGCCAAGAGAAATAGTAAATAATATGCTAATTAGCAACTTTCTTATGAGAGATTATATTACAGATATCACGCAAGGTCATAACTTGCACCCACGAGTAACGGTTTTGTGCACGCTTTTAGCAATATCTTTTTTTTCCTTCCGAAAATTTTTATTTTTTTATTTTTTTTTTACTTAAAGAGGATAATTTGAACATCAAAATTATTCAAGAAAACGATTATTTACCTTCCTGGCGAGCATAGCCACAAAGAATAAGCCGCCACGTTTTTAATGTGCGCGCGCTATAAATTACGCGCAAAATTCCTACTTGTGATAAGCGTTAGTGTACGTTCGTTTTACCCCCTTTTTGTGAGGGAATGCGGTGTCCAACGAAAAAAAGGAAAAAACTCTTAGAAGTGTCAAAAAAACTTTTAAAGCACAAACGTTTCGGGCTTAGCCCTTCTTTAGTGTGATGATGAAATACAATGTACTGTAAGCGCGCACACGTAGAATGCGCGCACAAGAAACACAGTAAAAAAAAAACTCCCATGTAAGCGCGTGCATGTGAAACACAGAGAGTCGACGAAAACTGAAACTAATGTTCAGGCCTGAGGGTACCAAGCTCAAATATCAGCGTCATTTCCTGCTGCTTGCGGCGGGTGTTACTGCCGGTGCACTGTTTGAGGCCACAGACCATGATGTCATCCAGTGAGTGGGAAGCTGAGTTGAAATGCTCAGCTACGGGAAAGCCAGGAGACTGGTTGCGAATACTACGCAGGTGCTCACTGAAGCGTTCCCGTAGCCGCCTCCCAGTCTTACCGATGTAGGAACAGGTACAGCAGTGGCACGTGATGCAGTACACCACATTTACAGACCGACTGGTAAAGCGGTCACGGATGGTATATGCGTTCTTGGGCCTTGTAGATGTGATGTTCTTGCACGGAGGCAGCGAGGACGACGGCAGGTAAACGATCCGGCATCAGTGTGTGTGATGTCAGCATAGTGCAAGAGAACATCCCTGAGGTTTCTGTCTCGACGATATGACACAAGAGAGAACTGAGGAAAAATCCTGTGTGTCACGGCTTCGGAGGACAAGAAGTTAAAGTTGTCGAGCATGATACGCCTTGTGCCATTGTTGAAGGGATGGTACATCAGTACTAGCGGGACTCTATTATCTGTGGCACCGCTCAGACGTGGTGGTGGTGTTAGTGCCTCGTCGCGTGGAACGGTTGAGGTGGGGTCCCACGATAGGCTCTGGCCGTGAAATCGTCGTCGTCGGAACAGATTCGGCTGGAACTGGCTGTAGGGAATTGACAGTTTACAGTGATCTATGGAGTGACGTGTGGTGGAAATAGTTACGCGTGTCAGTCCCCATCTGTAACCTGTTGTCGTTTTCCCCAGCTTGATATCAAGAAACGGAAACGGTTGGAAGTTGGAGACGTAATTGATGAACCCCTCGATATCAAGGCGAGTGCACTGCGCAGCTCCGACTACGTCGTCGATGTAGCGCTTGTGCAGCTGGGAGACAAAGCAGGTGTATTACCCTACAATACTACTAAAGGCCACATATATATTAACCTTCATTCGTATTCAACTTTTTTGGCGCTGCAAATCGCTAAATACTCCAAAATAGAACCGCGCGTCTAATCACTTTTTCTGACCTAAATGTTAGATCTTCCGTTTTACTCGATGACCTAGGCTGGGACTCTCTGGAGCGAAGGCGTTCAAAGCAACTAGCAGTTATTCTGTTTAAGACTCTCCATAATCTTTCTCCGACTCGTCTGAATAGTATTTTTGAAACTACATCCAGTGTCCACTCGCACAATCTAAGAAATTCGAAATACAACCTCTTCGTCCCTAGACCTAGTACTGAAGCAAGCAAACGAAGTTTTCAATATCGCGGTTCCGTCCTCTGGAAACAGCTTGCCTTTGAGCACTAAGACACAGCCCACTCTTAGCTCTTTTAAATCATGTATTTAATATTTATCGAATTTAATAAATAGTTAGTAATTTTTATAGATTATACATAATTTTGTAAATAACATATTTAGCTACGTAATTTAATTTATTATTGTAATCATTTATTATTGTAATTAATTTAATACACGGCTCGATGGAAGAGCATGTATTGTGAATTGACACCGTGTTTAAATAAAGTTTTACTACTACTACTCACGCGACTAATACCAAACAGGTCGTAATTCACTTCCCTTGTAATTTTCACGGTAACGAAATGCACAGTCACTTTTCACCCCTTTTACCTTTCCTTTGTGCTCTACTCCTCTAGATACTGTCACGGTGTTCTTCGGGTTTGATTTCCAAGCACTGCCGAAGATTAGAACGATGCCTCAGGCAAACCATCTTATCTATAATTTGTTGTTCAGTTACGCTAAAATAACCCTCTTTTTCCTTGAAACGTTCTTCAGAAGATGAGCCGATATCCCGGGTGGTGGTGGGGGGGGGGGGGAGAGGGGGTGGGGGTGGGTATTCTCTTTAATGGACTCTACGGGGAGGCTCCGCCCGAAAGGGGTAGCTTTTTCAGGCTGGAGGAATATAAAAGGGTAAGGATTTCACGAGATAGAAAAGTATAGAAAAGGGTAGGGAAACTGTCATTCAGGTGTTTTAAAAGTCCTTTCAAAATATCTCGAACAGACGCACCTAATGGCTGATTCATCCAATATTTTAAGGGGCTACTCAAGCGAAACGTTTAGTAAAAGTCGTAAAAAGGATGCAGTGTTTCAACTGTAGGTATGTGAAAGGGGTACCATTTTCTATGGAAGGTATATGAAGGTATACTTTGTTGAGTACCCTCCCCCCCCCCCCACCCCCATCCCCCGAAGGCCGATACATGAATATCAGTGTTACACTCAGAAAGAGGTACTAGTTCCCTTTAAAATCGCCGCATCCGTGGGTATCTCTATAAGAAAGGAAACAGTTTGCATTTATATTAACTACGATTTTTCGTGGCTTTGCCACTCGTATATTTTACCATCGCGCGCCACCAAAGTCGGCAGTTCCCATCCACTTTGCGTGACATCTGTAATATGATCTCTCATAAGAAGTTGCTAATTAGCATATTATTTCGCTACACCGTTCTTGGCGAACTGAGAGGCAGAGAAGCCAATTTGATTTTTAAAATGGCAACTTGTTTAAATACGTAAAAGACCCCGATCTGCAAACTATAGTGGAAGATCATCATAGCAATCCGGTTAGATGGTAAGTACCAGCTAGTTTGACGTTGGAATTTTAACATTTCAAGCACCTGCTAAATTAACTTGAAGCTACTTGTCTTACTGGACCAAAAAGTCCGTTGCAAAGCGAGCAGGATATTCTACCAGTGACTTTCAATAAGTGCATATGTACTTCTATCTTTATACTCGGAATAATGTATTTTATTACTGTGACGTTTGTCGGTAGTCTGAAGTGTCAGCCGTCTCCTCGCTCTAACCCCCGTGCCCACGGGGGGGTTAGAGCGAGGAGACGGCTGACACTTCAGACTAGTTTGTCGGCTGAAATCGATTACATGTAGTCGCGTGCGAAATTTAATTTGAACTGGTAATCGACGAAGAAGAGAATCAGGCATATATTTACCACTGTCAACCGTTAGATTGATAAAAATCCAAGGTAAAGGGCACTTAGGATAAATACATAAGGTTTTCGGAATATTTAAGGTACTTGTGGACAACCTCGTTCCCAGGGTCTCTCATCTTCCCGCCCCCTCTCGCTCCAGGGGGCGGGAAGATGAGAGACCCTGGGAACGAGGTTGACTTGTGGACTGCTAAAATACCATTCTTATTCGATTATTTGCGTTTGGGCACCATCCATCCTAGCCGTGACCTTTGTACATTTGTTGTAAACATTGTTGTACATAAGCTCTAAAAAAACGTTCGCTCGCGTCCAACACAGGACGATACCCGCAGGTTTAACTTCAGAATCTGTGAGAATAAGGTTACATCTTTGCTTTAAAGGGCATTTTAGTCCTAGTTTAGGTGCCACTTTTGAGATTTCGACTCTTGCTGTTAGTTAAATTTCGGTTCCTTTGATCAGCGACGCGGTAGGTTGTCTTTGATTTTGCCTGGTTTATCTAGTTTTTATCCAATCGTTACGAAATTGTGTTCCAAAGCACGTCAAATGTACCTAAATACTATGGTGTAGTTGATATTTAACTATACTTACCTGTGTTGAAGCGGCGGATCGGCCTAAAATCCCACCTCGGACGGCCGAAGACATTTCGGCGTGTAGCGAAAAATAAAAGCAAGAAATTGAACAAAATACCGCGGTTTTAACATTTACCTACCAACTTTTTTCCGACCCGAAGTTGACCGGACCGCTCTTAGCGGGACTGCCTCTTAATATTCGCATACAGAGCCTGGGCTGCCTGTGACTACAAGGGCGTAATGATGGTAGAATTACCCTGAAGTACAGGGTCGTCAACAAGTGCTTTGGTAGGAATCTATAGCTAGAAGCTTTCAAGAGATTCAGCTGATTAACCGGGCGTGGGCCTGGGGCCCAGCCCGGTTAATAAAATAGCTTCTGTTTTTTTTTTTTGTCGTGAATCTCTTATACCTCTACTCCGCCAAAGTGCTAGGAGGAGAGCTAGGGGTGAGTATGAATATATATGAATGTATTCGCCTTGTGAAAGATTTTCTCGGGGAAGAACGAAGCCCGGACTCGAGAGAGCGGCGGAAATCGAGCCTATGTGAAAGTTGGACTGGTCCAAATAAATATTAATTTAGGACCACGTAAACACATCGGAGCGGCGTACAGATTTCGCAACGTCGGTGAGTTTGACTCGTCAAAATATTAAATCATTGTACTCACTACTAGGTGGACACACTAGGAGCGCCATTAGATCAATTTTTTTTTATCAAGGCTACGTTACATTTCGCCAGGGTCATAATATTGTCCTGTTTGTTTTGTGTGAAATACATTTCTTTTCCGTAAAGGAAAACAGAAACTTGCCCAGACTCGCAGATTTATGTAAACAGAAACTTGCTGAGACGTGCAGATTTATATTTGGACGATTACGTCATAGGGTCACGTCGAATCGTGACTTGAAGAGATTGTCTGTGAGGTGCGTACGTACATCACATACACTAGAAGCGCCATTAGATCAAATTTTTTATCAAGGCTACGTTACATTTCGCCAGGGTCATAATATTGTCCTGTTTGTTTTGTGTGAAATACATTTCTTTTCCGAAAAGGAAAACAGAAACTTGCCCAGACTCGCAGATTTATGTAAACAGAAACTTGCTGAGACGTGCAGATTTATATTTGGACGATTACGTCATAGGGTCACGTCGAATCGTGACTTGAAGAGATTGTCTGTGAGGTGCGTACGTACATCACATACACTGGAAGCGCCATTAGATCAATTTTTTTATCAAGGCTACGTTAGATTTCGCCAGGGTCATCCTTTGCCTAAATGATATTTTATGATTATTGTCCTGTTAAATAATTGTCATTTTGTGTGAAATACATATCTTTTCCGAATATTTCCGCACGTTTTCAGAAGTCCCGAATTTTTCTCTGGTCCCGAGGGTGTCCACTTACGTAAAGACGAAGAGTAAAAGAGAGCGCAGAAAAATTCGCCTGATACTCAGGGAAACATTTGAATTTTGAGCGGTCCTTTGCCACTTATTCACTCTTAGGCCCAGTTCAGACGCCGTACTTCACATGAGCCGAATCAAATTCGAATTTAGGCCGACCCAAATTAATTTAGATCGGCTGAATTGATTCAGACGCCGAGCTTAATTCAGCCGAACTTAATTTAATACGAAAAAATTGCTGTTATATTGAAAAATACATTATAATAGTTTAAGCATTTGTTTCGGCTCATGTGAAGTTCGACGTCTGAATCAAAGCCGGTCCACAGCCGTTATTCCCGGCTGAGCCAGGCGGGAAGAACGACTGAGCCGATCCGAATTCATCCAGCCGTTCCGAATTGATTCAGACGCCGTACCTCACATGAACTTAATTCATCGAATTCGATTCGGCTCATGTGAAGTACGGCGTCTGAACTGGGCCTTTGATAAGAAGCTTCGGAAAAATTCGGTCTTCTGAAAACGTGCGGAAATCTTCGGAACATCTTCAGAAGTCTTCGATATACCTTCGGAAATCTTCGGGACATCTTCGGAAGTGTTCGGAAATCTTCGGAAATCTTCGGAAGTGTTCGGGATATCTTCGGATATCTTCGGAAATATTCGGTACATCTTCGGGGCATCTTCGGAAGTGTTCGGTATCAGTCGATTCGTTAACGGCTCTTGACCACTTACCGTGTTCGATTTCACTACTTCAACCACTATATAAATATATTTGTTTTTATTTTATTTATTTATTATTATTTTATTATTATTTTTATATTTTTTGTGTTCCTGGGGGTATTCTGTTGGTGTTCCGGGAACACCCCGGAACATCCCGGAACACTCCCGGAACACCCCGGAACAACCCCGGAACACCCCCGGAACACCCCGGAACACCCCGGAACACCAACGGAACACCCCAGGAACACAAAAAATATAAAAATAATAATAAAATAATAATAAATAAATAAAATAAAAACAAATATATTTATATAGTGGCTGAAGTAGTGAAATCGAACATGGTCAGCGGTCAAGAGCCGTTAACGAATCGACTGATACCGAACACTTCCGAAGATGCCCCGAATATTTTCGAAGACTTACGAAGATGTCCCGAACACTTCCGAATATTTCCGAAGATGCCCCGAAGATTTCCGAAGATTTCCTTAGATGTCCCGAACACTTCCGAAGATGTCTCGAAGATTTTCGAAGGTATATCGAAGACTTCTGAAGATGTTCCGAAGATTTCCGCACGTTTTCAGAGGACCGAATTTTTCCGAAGCTTCTTATCTGAGAGTGAATGTGGCACAGGGCCGCTCAAAATTCAAATGTTTGCCAATTGGCCAACGCCACAGAGCGTGACATTGAATTTGAGGTTATCGGAGGTCATTGCCATGTGCAATTTCGTAGACAATTGGTCATTGGTCAATCATGTCGTTGTTTGTTCAGTCGAACCTCCCTAACCTGAGTATCAGGCGAATTTTTCTGCGCTCTCTTTTACTCTTCGTCTTTACGTAAGCGGACACCCTCGGGACCAGAGAAAAATTCGGGTCTTCTGAAAACGTGCGGAAATCTTCGGAACATCTTTGGAAGTCTTCGAGCCATCTACGGAAATCTTCGGGACATCTTCGGAAGTGTTCGGGAAATCTTCGGAAATCTTCGGAAGTGTTCGGGACATCTTCGTAAGTCTTCGGAAATATTCGGGGCATCTTCGGAAGTGTTCGGTATCAGTCGATTCGTTAACGGCTCTTGACCGCTGACCATGTTCGATTTCACTACTTCAGCCCCACACAGCGGTCAAACGTACTGCGCGCGCGCAGTTCCCGCCAAAACTTTGCAGTCAAATGTCTTAAAATTGCGATGTCGTTTCGCTTAAAAGCTCAAACTTAAGAAATTTACTGAAAACTTAAGGTTTATACTCGGAGTATGCATAGATAATGTAATAATTGTTATCCAAAAAGTGTCTCAGCTCGTATTTTGGTTTACCACTGCATGTTCTATAACGTTTCCTTACAAACTTCGCGGCCATTACGCTTCAAACTCATGGAAAAGTCAAGGCCGCGGAAACCGGAAGTGGCGCGCAATTTTGCGTTGACCGCTGTGTGCTTCAGGGGGGGGGGGGGGGGGGGTTGTACTCCCATATATGGCCTATACTGGGATGTGCCACCCAATAGGGTATGGGTTTTCGACCTAGATTCATAAACAGGGTATGGGCTTTTGACTCAATGCTGTCATAGACAGGGCACATGGGTGCCCTTCAGTTACAAGGAATTATTTTCTCCAAAATTTTCTACAGGCCTGGCTGCCGTCTAACCTTGTGTCAGACAAAAACAATATCAATCATTGATCCAGGCCCGTAGGGAGGGGAGTGCGATGGGTGCGTCCGCACCCCCCACGGGCTGTGGAGGTCCACCTGTAGTGGACCAACGGTTCAAAAGAAAGTGAAATAGTAGTGCTTTCGCTCATTCGATAACAGTGGACAGGTGTAGTTTGAAAATGAAGTCTGAATCAAAACAATCCCGCCCTGGTTTGACCGCTGTGTGGCTTCAGCCCAGGGGCGGGGGAGAACGGGGAGAACACTCTGCGACGCCTGGGACTTTTTTTGTTCCGAATCATCCAACAAAATATGACGTCACATCCGGTAAAAAGCGCCTCACAGAGTCGTTTTCGCGAACTATCGAAATCCAGTTTCGAGTAGGCATGATTTCTTCGTTTTTTGAACGTATGGTTTGGTTGCATTTTATACTGTGGATATAAAGAAGTTGCAGAGATATTGCTTCGACTTATTCAGCAAAAATGTCGGCAAAAGAGAAAGGTTTAGTGTTGTTTTGAAGGCAAATAACACAACGCGAAGTGACGTGTCATGGCGGATATTTCACGTCTCAAAACAAGTGACGTTCCATCTTTTGCCTCTAGTAGTTCCTGATTCTGTGATAACATCGATTTCTATAGCCCACTCGATTTACAGCAACATGGATGAAACATTGGTGGTCATAGTATGTAGTGTATACTCCGGGAAGGTAATTAACACTCGCCGTAAAGTGTTGGAAACCGATGTCGTTGCTCTTGGCCCGTGTGTGCTTACTTGAAAACACAAGAGAAATCTTATACCGAAGGTTGGTATTTTCTTTTCCTACATCTCCTTGTTGTTTACAGTAAGACACAATACATGTATATTCCGGCTTCGGGGTCATCAGTCGGTTTTGTTCCGTGAATTAATTTTAAATATCAAAGAAACAACCATTGAATCAGAAATAATTATTCGAATATGCATGTCATGTATAACTTCTAATCTTAGCATCATGAACATTTGTAACTTATTTCTACTGCACAAAGTAGATCCTTAAGTTTAAAAAGTTGAATCATCAAATCCCTCAGGGTAGATATATTATGTAATTATGGCAAAACGGTCAGTATAAAATACAGACTGCAGATTGACAGCTGGATATAAATATGTACATGTAGATTAGGTATAAAATGCCCAGGGTGCATTTTATAATATAAGGGTTTATGAAATCTGCCATGGGTTTCAAAAGTGTGTGGTGTATTGGCATGCAATCATAGTATTTGCCGTATACTGACGTGTAATCAAGGCAGTGGTTGGAGTAAGCTCACAACAGACTTGGCTTCTAGGCATAGAATTTTGAAAGTTGGCGTTACCCAAGCAGGGGTCTCTATAGCCTGCTCGCAGGATACTTTGGTGTGGCATGCACATGGAATACGCCCGCTGGTAAAATGCAAACTGCAAACTGGGTATAAAATGCCAGATTGACCAATAATTTATTGCAAACCTGTCTCTTTGTCTAATCAAAAATTATGTGACATATTTCAAAATATTTGAACTTACCCAGTGTCGACATGCAATCACCTTTCCGAGTTCATAATGGTACTTTAAAAATGTCAACATTAAAAAGCTATTATATTATTTTGTTCTGAATAAAATAATTTTAACAGTTTACTTTTGTTCCTTTACTAATTTATTATTAGTAGAGGAACAAATTAAAATGTTCTTTTAATCATGCAGAAGCCTGATCATACTTCTTATGATATCAAAATTAAGGGCCAGTTTGTACCAAAGTGAACATTTCATGGCCATAAACATTACGGGTCTAGCCTGCAAGCTACATGTATAGCTAAGCAGGCTCTCTTGTTTTATTAAGTTTTTTACAGGTCTTCCTCCATGATTGTTGATTATGTTGATGTTTTATGTGCATCAGTATAAGCAACTAGTATGCTAAATACTGCTGTTGTAAATACCAGAATGTCAATTTTTAAAGTTGTGTGGATGAGACCATTGCACAGTCAGCTCATTTTGATTGGTAGGACTGCTTACACTTAAAAATGCAAAGCGAAGCAATATTTTGACTTAATTTTATTGTCCAATGTTTTTGGCACTCATTCATCCATTCACAACCATGCCCCTGTAATTTTAGGACGCAGGATTGTGGGGCAATTAGACAATACAATACTTTAATAAATTAGACCAATTTAAATGTGGTCATTGATATAATATAATATCAATAGAGGTTAATAGACTTTTCTTCATAAGCTGTCTTGTCAAGATCCCGAGGGGGTGGGGGGGGGGTTGTACTCCCATATATGGCCTATACTGGGATGTGCCACCCAATAGGGTATGGGTTTTCGACCTAGATTCATAAACAGGGTATGGGCTTTTGACTCAATGCTGTCATAGACAGGGCACATGGGTGCCCTTCAGTTACAAGGAATTATTTTCTCCAAAATTTTCTACAGGCCTGGCTGCCGTCTAACCTTGTGTCAGACAAAAACAATATCAATCATTGATCCAGGCCCGTAGGGAGGGGAGTGCGATGGGTGCGTCCGCACCCCCCACGGGCTGTGGAGGTCCACCTGTAGTGGACCAACGGTTCAAAAGAAAGTGAAATAGTAGTGCTTTCGCTCATTCGATAACAGTGGACAGGTGTAGTTTGAAAATGAAGTCTGAATCAAAACAATCGCAGCTTTGAACATGTTTACATATCATCTTCATCGACAGAGACAACATCAAGCGAGTCAGTTTCTTCATCCAAATATGCACTCCTTTGGCTTAAAAATGTCTTTAATCGAGGGTCTGCAATAATAATGTATTTTTAGTATTCTTTCCCAGAAATATTAATGTTTTTACATTCATTTTTGGCTGCCTGGTTTCATATCATACTGACTTCAAAACGCACGAAATGCAGTCTCGGACAACTAATTATCTTTCAAAATTTCCCAGGGAGACCCCCTAGTAGCTCACACCTCGTACAATCCCAACTTTGCCACTCTAACGCGCCCTCCCCCCATTCAAAATCCTCTCTATGGGCCTGATGTCAACAACAGTAGGGCATGCAGCACTGTAACTCTTTTTCACTGATCTAAATCAAAAACATATACATTTTAACCAAAATATTATAAGTCTGTTTTTAAATAAAATTTTGCAAAACCTATTTCTAAAGGCTGTTGTGAGCTTTATACTCCAACCACTGCCTTGATTACACACCAGTATATATGCCAAAGATCGCATACCAATACACCACATACTTTTGAAACCCATGGCAGATTTCATGTACCCAGCTTATACAAGTAAAATGCACCCTGGGCATTTTATACCTAATCTACATATTTTTATGCCCAGCCTGCAATCGACATTCAATCTGCAGCCTGTATTTTATACTAAGGGCCTGTTTACATGGAGGGAGGGTGACCCGGGTACTCGGGTCACCCTCCTAGCCGGGCTAAAACATAGCCCGCCTTTACATGGGCGGGCTATTAGGGCGGGCTATCATATAGGCGAGCTATCTTTTTGGGGTGGGCTCTTGTTTTGGCGGGCTCATATTTTGGCGGACTATTTTTATTGCAACGGCGCAATTTATTTACGTTTAAAAGCACTACATAACAAACATGGCAGCAAGAAGAAAGGCTATAGCGGCGAGTTTGCTGTTTTTATTGCTTGTTCCGCCATTATCACGGGTTTTCAAGTCAACAGAGATAGCCCGCCTAGGAGGGTGACCCAGATTGACCGTTTACATGCAGAAAAGATAGCCCGCCTAGCCGGGTCACCCTGGCAAGCAGACAGGGTGACCCGGGTAGGCGGGTGACCCTGTCTGTCATGTAAACACTTCAGTGTGCTTTGTAAAGAAATGTATGAAAAGTTGGCCCTCCCAGGGTAGCCCGGCTAGGAGGGTGACCCGGGTACCCGGGTCAATGTACCCGGGTCAACCTCCCTCCATGTAAACAGGCCCTAAGAGATTTTATGATTCAAAACTTTTTAAACTTTAATAAGGACCTACTTTGTACAGTAGAAGTAAGTAAAAGTTTTAATTTAGAACACACATGACATTATTCGAATAATTATTTCTGATTCTCTGGATTCAATGGTTGTTTCTTTGATAATTAAAATTAATTCACGGAACAAAACCGACTGATGACCCCAAAGCCGGAATATACATGTATTGTGTCTTACTGGAAACAACAAGGAGATGTAGGAAAAGAAAATACCAACCTTCGGTATAAGATTTCTCTTGTGTCTTCAAGTAAACACACACGGGCCAAGAGCAACGACATCGGTTTCCAACACTTTACGGCGAGTGTTAATTACCTTCCCGGAGTATACACTACATACTATGACCACCAATGTTTCATCCATGATGTTGTAAATCGAGTGGGCTATAGAAATCGATGTTATCACAGAATCAGGAACTACTAGAGGCAAAAGATGGAACGTCACTTGTTTTGAGAACGTGAAATATCCGCCATGACACGTCACTTCGCGTTGTGTTATTTGCCTTCAAAACAACACTAAACCTTTCTCTTTTGCCGAAATTTTTGCTGAATAAGTCGAAGCAATATATCTGCAACTTCTTTATATCCACAGTATAAAATGCAACCAAAACATACGTTCAAAAAACGAAGAAATCATGCCTACTCGAAACTGGAATTCGATAGTTCGCGAAAACGACTCTGTGAGGCGCTTTTTACCGGATGTGACGTCATATTTTGTTGGATGATTCGGAACAAAAATTTCAGCAGTATTCGGCCCCCCCTGCTTCAGCCACTATATAAATATATTTGTTTTTATTTTATTTATTTATTATTATTTTATTATTATTTTTATATTTTTTGTGTTCCTGGGGTGTTCCGTTGGTGTTCCGGGGGTGTTCCGGGGGTGTTCCGGGGGTGTTCCGGGGGTGTTCCGGGGGTGTTCCGGGGGTGTTCCGGGGGTGTTCCGGGGTGTTCCGGGGTGTTCCGGGGTGTGCCGGGGTGTGCCGGGGTGTGCCGGGGTGTGCCGGGGTGTTCCGGGGTGTGCCGGGGTGTGCCGGGGTGTTCCGGGGTGTTCCGGGGTGTTCCGGGGTGTGCCGGGGTGTGCCGGGGTGTGCCGGGGTGTGCCGGGGTGTGTTGGGGTGTGCCGGGGTGTGCCGGGTGTGTTCCTGGTTTTACATACACCCTTCGCTCCTTCGCTGATAGCGAAAGTGTATTCTCTGGTATTTTATGGGTTCAATTTCTTTGTTGCTTATGTCTTTGTTATTTTTCCTGTCAGTTTTGTTTCATCTTTAGGATGTCAGTTCCAGTTGGAGATGTGGTGCGAATTATGTTTGCCACCTGCCTGCCGACGCCTTCCAAATCTCGGTCTATTTGCAATGCCTTATTCTTGAAGCGAATTCTCCTTATGGTTAGGATCTTGTGGAAACCGAAATCAAAGAAAGAACCTATCACTTCGGAAATATCGAAGGATCGTCCAACACATATCAATTCCTTGATGGGGCGTGGATGCAATTGCACGATCAGACAAGGAAACCTGTCCTGCGAAGGCCTTGGAACAATAAATTGCTGTTAAATATTCACCTTAGCGAGGATTTACCGCACATCAGAGAGTGCGCGTTCAAGGATATACTTATATACTTACTGATTCTTCCAGCATAATAGTCTTCATAGTCTGTTAACGTTGGCATTTCCGAGTGAGAATGCCATGGACGGACGGATATGTCAAAGACATTTTGAATATTTGCTTTCAGTTTCGAAATCTTTCGGAATTTAGTAAGACCACAGGCCGCCCAAGCTAAAGATAAGAGAAACAGTGTCACGGTATAAGCGGCATTGTGTTACAACGGCTCGATTTATAAGGGTTTGTATGGGAACGCAACGGTTATGTTTTAGAAGATATAAAATCGAATGTTTTGTGAATAAAAACGACTTACCCTGTTGCTGTGTTGTATTCTTTGTAGTTTGCCAGCTTCTCAGGCCGGTTTGAGGCGATTTAGGCGAGTTTTAGTTTTCGAGGTTTTCCGTTAATATAATTATTAAAGGCAGGAAAGAACATTTCAAATCCAATCACTCGAAGATCGATAAATTCTGTTAAAATACTCGAATCGCCTCAAAACTTCCACCAGTGTAATCTCCGATAACGAATGTTCCCTATGGTTGTTTTTTCGGCTTCCAAATGCCGTTCTAACTGCGGATAAACTTTCGTCAGTTCGACACTCGCGTTTCCAGATACCCGTTGGACGTTTGACGGAAAACCTCGAAAACTAAAACTCGCCTAAATCGCCTCAAACCGGCCTGAGAAGCTGGCAAACTACAAAGAATACAACACAGCAACAGGGTAAGTCGTTTTTATTCACAAAACATTCGATTTTATATCTTCTAAAACATAACCGTTGCGTTCCCATACAAACCCTTATAAATCGAGCCGTTGTAACACAATGCCGCTTATACCGTGACACTGTTTCTCTTATCTTTAGCTTGGGCGGCCTGTGCTTATACCGTGACACTGTTTCTCTTATCTTTAGCTTGGGCGGCCTGTGGTAAGACCGAGCCCAGCAGGTCGGGGAGTACTATCCATAGCGCTGGGATTTCCCCCTTGTGTTACCGTAACGAGTGCGACGGGGTTTTTTCATCCTATGGATGCTCGTTGGTACTTTCCCAGTTTTTTCTTGTTATTGTTCTGTCAGATTTACAGTAGTTTTTTCATGTTCTAGTCCTTGTATTTGCTCTTGATCTGTCAGTTGTCATGCAGAATAAACCGTGCGGCCTCCAGTGAGCACACGTTAGCAATATGGTTGTGTTTATGTTTTTTGTCTTTTGCGGTTGCCGCACCTTACCAGCCTCTACACGCAATATCCGGGAACTTTGAGTGGCGAATCTTGGAGAAACAAGATGGATGCGTGTTGTAGTGTGCTTTTGCGAGCAGATGGAAGGTTTGATAGCGGTTATTTTATCAACCAAAGTTGGAGGATAGAAGAGGACGCCGCCATGTTGACGGGTATCAAATGTAAGTACATGTATTTGTGTTTTATTTTCTCTACCTTGGCGAATTTTCCAGAGAAAGAGAATAATTTTCCTCGACTGTGCTGTTGATAAGTGTTGTTTTTGGAAAGTTTTGTCGCTGGTAACCACGTAGGAAAAATGGTAACACTTTTAAAGTTGACTTCTCGGAGGTTTCCCCCCGGGGGGGGGTACTTGGCCCATGTTTGGGTATAGGGGTGCCGCTGAGGGTTTGAAACCCTGACCCTGTTTAGGGCAAAAAAAACCCTAAAATACCCACCCTGTGTAGGGCAACACCCTCCATTTTAGGACCCTGTTTAGGGCAAACGACAAAATACACACTCTCTTGTTCTAAAACAAGTGTAGGATACCGACAACAATAGCATTTATCTTGTCTTGAAAATGATGTGATGTTGAGTGATGAGCTGCTAAAGACCGGCAAACGTCTCCGTGCAACAATAGCCCGGAACAATACCCTGTTTAGGACAGACTCGCATGAAATTATATACCCTGTTCAGGGCTGGGAGGCCAAAAACCATACCCTGTCCAGCGGCACGTCCCCGTATAGGCCACATAAGGGAGTACCCCCCCCCCCCGGGGGTTTCCCGTTCCTTCAGTGTCTTGTGACATATGTGTTTCTTCAGGCCAGTGAGCACATGTAAATCAATGAGAGTCGCGGACCTTTATTTGTCTATCATTTTTTTTTTATAATTTGTCAGTCGTTGTATTTAAAAGCTTGCTGCATGGTGATTATGGCTCACCTCACAAGTTTACTTCCTAAATATTTATGGTCTGTATCTATCTGAAAGCAGTATTAAAATACAGAAATATTAATGGAGATTCATTTGGAAATTCTCAAGAACTGTTGCTGCATATGATGTAGACATATCTTGAGGGAAAACACAAAACCACATAGACATTTCCAGCAACTCAAATATAAGCACAGCTGTGCATTGTGTACCCGTCATGCCTCTGAATATATGGTTTTGTTGCTATTTTCCCAAGTTCTTTGGTCCAGGCTGTTCATCAACAAGTTCAGTGTGTATATATATGTTAGGAGTGTGTTTTTCAGGGTAATCACTCGATATAAATAAATATTGGAAACCAATTGACTGGGAAGGTGGCAAAAGACTGCTATAGATGGTGTAGCCCGTGTAGGATAGTTGCGGGCGAAGAGGATGAATGATGAATTAATTGACTGGATCAATAATACTGCTATCAATAAATTGTTGCTGACGATCAAAATCACTGTAAAAAATTAAGTCATTTGGCAGAAATTTATAGCAGGGTGCAAAGAAAATCAACTGTAACTAGGATGTACTAGCCCGAAAGTCATTTCTCACTAGCCCCCAAAAATGATTATTCAATTAATTAATCAATTAATTAATTAATAATTCATTGAATTAATTAATTATTTATAATTAGTTAATTAATCCCGTAATTTAGTAAGTTTTTATTAACTACCAGTTGGTAAGATATTATTCAAACACACAAAACGTCGACAAGGAAAGTTGTCAGCAACAGCGCTTGATTGTGCTATTTACCACCAAAATAATTATTTGCCGCCAGAAGAACTTCAGTTTGGCTCTTATAATGTGTTTTTGGTTTAATTTACCTCCAAAGTTACAAACTGGTTTGCTGGTTTGTCCCTAAGAAAAATATTTGGCTGTTGATGAAGAAATTCAGCAGGCTGACTTGTGCCTATCACCAGAGACACAATCCATTGGCATACACGACGTATTTCATGGTTTGCACGGCTCGCAATGCATTATAGAGTGTTTTACAAAATTGCTGTCTGCTGAGTCAAAAGAAACTTTGTTGACGCGTTTTGGCCGATATTTATCGTGATGAAAGCAAAACAAAACCAGAGAAATTGTTTTTTAACTTTAATTTATTGTGTGACTGATTTTATGGCAAATGTAGAACTGAAAAAGCGGGTTTTCCTGCCGGGCAACCGCCGACCGGTAAGTTTATCACAAAAGCTGCGATAAAAATGCTTGGACGAAAAAAAAAGATCTCTTACATTTTGTAAGCTTGCATTACTTCTGTAATTTAAATTTCCTTACTTTTTCCACAAACTAAATGCCCTCTAAAAACTTTACTTGCCCGTCGGGCAAGCGAAAGATAGAATCCACTAGCCCGACAGAAAAATCCACTAGCCCCGGGCTATCGGACACGACTTTCTTTGCACGCTGTATAGCCTTACAAAAACATGTGAAACCCTTGCATATTGTGAGGATATTTGTCGAATGATTCTTATATAGACAAATAATAAATAATAAATTATTTGTCTATATATTTACAAGAGTCATTCAAATATACTCACAATTGTGTCAATGCTTTTATCAGTGTTACTCGGTTACTCGTGGAAAGACCGAACAGTAATAACTTCCAATGACAATCGACGGCAATATTGATATCAGTTGAACTCACAACTTTTTCTTTATTGATTCTTATTGATTGCCGATACCAATCAATATCAAGCAAAACATTGATCTTGACTGCTATTGATTATTATCTATTTCATTGTCTGTGACCTGTCAGATTCAAATCAATTCAAATACATGTAGGGCCCAATAGGCTGTGAAATTCTCATCATGATGGTAAATTTATATAGGAACTTTTCAGCAGTATGTTGAATATTTTGTCTGATAATTTAGTAAATCTTCAGGTTCATAGAGATGACTCAGAGTTTTTAACTATCTCCAGCTCTGCTATACATTTTTTTAAACAAACAATTTATTAATAATATTGTTTATATTGTTTCTTGGTGGAGAAAGGAACGAAGAAAAGGATAAGGGCAACTTTGAAAACAAATAAAACTATTTTACCACCTGAAACATTTTGAATGATTTCTCCACTCACATACAAGTGTATTTATTTATTTCATAGATAACAATAATTTATTGATATCAGCAATATAGCCATAGAGGAAACAAATAGCAACTATGAAAATTGATTGAAGAATTCTCTAGCCTCTCCTTTCAATCATAGCCCTCATTATTACACTCAGTTCATTTATCCCAGGGAGACCCAAAACTGTAACTCATTCTAAAGTACAGAGGTCTTTAGTGTTCATATTCACAAGGGGTGACTTTAAAATTTTGGATAAAATCCTCACAAACCCCGAATATTTTGGGACAGACTATTATTTATATCCTCAGGAAACAGATGTTCTGCTGGCCTTCCACTTGACAGAGAGATCCGAGCAACAATTCAGGAAATTCCATACAGTTGACAATATTATTTTGAATGAATTGCAACCCATGGAGGAGTACACTAGCTTTAATTAATTTGGAGGTGTTTATTATTTTAAGAAATTATACACGAGCAGAAAGAAAGGAAAAGAACACAACTCTAGGTATAAAAATAAAGCTATTCCTTCCACGCGTTATAAACTACTTACATGTAGCAACCGTCGTCAAATTCAAGCTATTTTGGCGTTAGATTGTACTTTGAAGCCTCGGCCTGTAGAATCATCATTTTCAATTACTTGTAAAAGTTGAAAATAGCGATGTACTACAAGCTTCGCTACGACCTTCCATCGACCTTTACGATCTCACTCGATGAGCTGCTATTAACGCGACAAACAAAGTAGATTTCACTCCGCGTTATTTTCACGATTCATCTCCTCTATTAGAATCTTGGTTGTGATGTTTTCAAGATAAATTTCGCACGGAATACTAGGAAAGTAAAATCATATCGATCGTATACACTTCCTCGCGCTTGTCCGCCATCTTGAATTTTTGGCTTCGAAATGTGATCCAATGTTTTGATCGGTGACGTTTCGTGACGTAGAACAATTGATTTCGTTTCTTAGTGTAAACAAGACTGATTTCAAACGCTTTGCCCATTGCATGCATTTCATATAGATCCATATAGTTGAATGAAAATGAACTTCGCAGAATAAAGGGGTTCTAGAGCTGGAATACAAAACAAACTAGGCTATCCACTGGATAGTGATTTATCCGGTGGATAGCGTCACCCATTGAACATCCGGCAGGGGCACCCAACGGATCGTTTCGGTGGAATATCTGTTCGGGAGGCCTATAATCGCCTCAGATATTCGGTTAGGGAAATGTCATCTCGAACTTTCTTAATATGGAAAAATTAATGCCTTTTGTTTTCGGAGAGATAAAAATGTCGTTTTGGGTACAAAAATAGGTCAGCTAGGATTTTCGGAATGGCAAATTCAGCTCATAAATTCGGGTAATAAGATTTCAATCCCTAAAATTTTCTGAAGTTTGAAAGTTCAGCTAACGTATCCGAACAGATACATTTTTCTTAGCGTTTAAAAATAAGACATTAAACTGCACAACAAGCACAATTATAACGTAAAAATGACGTTCCGACACCTACAGGAAAATGTTGTCGTTGGGTGCCCCTGATCCGGGCCCAGGAGTATTGCTACTCCCCCTGAATGGGATGCTAGTCCATTACAGGTTACCTCCCAGCATTTTGTTGCCGGTACCCATTTATACTTCTGGGTGGAGATAGGCATTGTGAGAATAAAGTGTCTTGCCCAAGAACTCATTGATCCAGCTGGCCAGGGCTTGAACCCAGACCGCTCGATCTGAAGTCCAATGCGCTAACCATTAGGCCACCGTGTCTCCCAGGGTTGACAAGTGGCAGAAGCCATCATATCTAAAATGTCCACAAGCCTCAAGGTTTTGTTTTAAATTCAACTGAACTATAGCTATGCAAAACAAATTTAGTTTTGAAAATAAAATCCACTTTTCCACACTATTTTCATTCTTGACATTGCCTCTTGGCTGAATGCAGGACCTGAAAGAAATGACAGCTTTAATCAGTGTGACTAACTACTTTGAAGTTTCAATCAACATTAACTCAACAAATAAATAATCCAAAGCCAGTGTTTTATGACGCACTTGGGAGAGTAAGTTACTTCTTTTGTGTGTGTGTGTTTTTTAAAATTCCATTAATAACTTAACAATGCACTTGGGCTTAGTCTACAAAAGCAGCTGAATGAACACTCATGCATCAACTAGCTGTTATTCTAGAACTTGAGTGCACATTATTGAGTGGACAAGGAAAAAAATCTTCTACTTGTTTAATAATATGTCAATGATACAGTTTTCACCAATACACATCAAGATTTTTAGATAGCTTCAGTGGCGCAAATTTTGATTTCAGTTTTGCAACTTTTCAGTAAGATTTTCTGTTTAAATGTTTGGTCTTTCTGTTTCGACTAATCTTAAACATCAACATAGAAAAACACTTTTATACAAGAGAAATTAAAATCCTGGATTAGCGTTAATCGGCTTTCGAACAACCCGGACCTGCTGGAGAACAATAGATTCGTGATGTCACGGCTGTCCTGAAATACTGGGATATTCTTTACTTCAGAAAGTATAGGCACGTCCCGCACTTGCATAAATACATTTTTAATTTCCATATCAGTCGAATCGTGCTTGTGATCATGCAAATACAACGAATATACCTAAATTATGCGCCGATTACGTGGCTGTTATTGTGACTTGCGTCCATGTTTGATTTGCAAGCAGTGATTTGAAAAGGTAAGTAAATCGAGAGTGTACTACAAAAATGAAATGTATAATATGCTCCGCATAGTTCAATGTATATTACCTTCCTGTGCTAACGTCATTTTTCACAATGGCGTTGTTGTTAGCTTCCTTCTTATGGCGACAACTGTGCGATGTACTGTCAAGTATGATCAATCAATGGCGAACCTGTGGTCACGACTGATTGCCGGTATCATTTATTTCATATAACGGTATTTGTTTGGTTAGTACATTACGAGTTCTGATACAATCAATATTCAGTTGTCCCGGACGTGGCGCTCGGGTTGCCATTTCGTTTTTGTCTCAGGTATTTTTGCATCGTTGTTGACCGGCAAAAACTGGTGTCGGATTACTACATACGGAACTATCACATCACCCTGAATCCAAAAGTCCTGTAACTATGTTTAGGATCTTCGGATGCTGTTTGCAAAGGCATAAGTTGGTTAAAAATCAATTTACTGGGGAACATGTCACACCCATATCAAACTCACTGTTAACAAAAGCCTATATCAAGTTCCAGTGATCACGCCCCCACCAATGTCTGACTCAAGGTCAGTCAAAAACACGCCACATTTTGAAGGTTTTTTTCGCTTACTCAGAAACGTTTAAAAAGCGAATATTTTTACCTATGAATTCATAAAGATGAACATTAAAGCTACTTTAAAAGATGCTTTCGAAAGTTTTAGCTGTAAAATTTAATGGGTCAAATTGCGAATTTCGAAATTCGGATTTCGCAATATTTATAGACGCTTTTAAGCTGCGCACGATTGGCGCAAAAGAATGGATCCGAACTCTTTTACGCATGCTCTGATCTGATTTTTACCGCTGAATTCGAATAGAGCATAACATTTCCTTTGTTTTGGTATATAATTTGTCTATATTGCGACCGATTTCGATGGGGCAAATGGTTGCTAAAGTTGTAGGTCTTTCACTGTTTTTGCTACTCGCGTTCTGCGCGTCCGTGAGTGCCGTGGGGGAAGGATCGGAGGACATTTACCTGATTTACGGGCCATTAATCGCCTTCGTTTACATCCAGTATCAACAAGTAAGTAACCAGAAGTAGAAGAAGGAATATAAAGACATTTCATCCTTTGGAAAGTACGGTTTCCAGCCTCATCAGTGTCGCATCAGCGTACCGGCCCGGCCGTTCGCTTACAATAAACCAGAATAAACTTAAGATTACATATAGTGAATTTAATTTCACTCGTTTCCCGATCTTTTCCATGGGGAATATATATAAAAACAAAATTAGTTATTTCATTTGTCTATATATGTAAACTTTTGGTAGCCGTTTTCCTCTTCTGTAAATTTAAATATTACTTATATACCGACCTTGAGGTAGCCGTTATCCCAATGACGTAACGGCTACTTCCACCAATGTATCTAAACAACGAGCAAAGTCAGCAAATAAAACGTCCTGTATCTATATTCAAATTACACAAGATAGATAATCTCAATGCAATCAGGCGAATATTGCCATATTCAAACAAAATTCCGTTCAACTCTTAGGTGCAGTGTTCTGCAGTGTAGTAAGAGCGTCCACATCTCCCATGTTGTCTGCTTACGTCGGAATATTAAATAAAGCAAGCGTTCAACAGTCTGTCAGTGTCACACGTTTGTACTCACGAGATCCGGTAAGAGTAGAGTGATGATTACAGCAGGATTGACACCGAATTATTGAGTTTGAGTTTATTGTTTTGCCCCATTGCTTATTACAATTCTCTCATTAACGTCATTAACATATGGTTGGCAGGAGATCTCAGCAAGTTTTCTCACTTCTTTCTAATTATTACTAGATGTACTCTTAACCTAATAAATAACTTGGTCGGACCTAACAGTCGTGAATAATCGAACTAGAACTAATTGCCTTAAAGGTCAAATGCAACGAAATTTGGCATTTTTTTTCTTTTGTCGCGAAAACCGTTCTTTATACTAGCATCAATCATACTCAACCCTCAAAAGCTGGTTTGGGGCGATTTGTGGCGCTTATAAGGCACGAAATTCGATAATTTCCGAGAATTTCCGACGGCTTAACGAAAACGAACCAGGAATGACCGCGCTTGGAATGGAAACGAATTTGCTGTTTTTGTGATGTCATATGTGGTGAGCTTGTTTTCACGCGCGTGTTTTCGCGCGTGTTTTCAGCAATGTGTGAAGGTCGATGCGAAGAAGCTTTTACTGAATTTCTCACATTATATTGCTCTCTTATCATTGACACGTGAATGGAGAACTACGCAGTGGAATTAAAGAACTTGCATTTCTTCAAAAAGGCGAGTGCTCATTTGATTTTAACCGACAGAATTTGAGTTTGTTGTTGTTTTGGAAATCCTGAGTTTCACCGCCCGCGCTAGCTAGCTTACGGTTTTTAAATTACAATCTCCGTGTTTAGACTCAATTCCTTAGTTTTAATCATTTGCTTTTCGTTTCTCCTTTTTACTAAACAAACCTTCCGTTAAGTTTCATTCAAGAAAGAACCTAGTGATACCGGTAGTCCCGGCAGAAAATAATTCTCGACCAGTATAAATTTATAGTTGCGCCGTACGTTGAAATTGAATGCAAGCTTGAATTGAGTTTGGCGAGGCTTCGCATAAAATGAAAATTGTAAATTAATTGCCACCCGACCGAATGCAAAAATTAGATTAACACGGGAAATGAAATTGTAGAAAACTGAGGAAACAGTTTTACTCGAAAAATGCTTTCAAGAGTATTGAAGAATGAAGATTGTCCTAAAACTTGCCGGTTGCGACTTTGAATGGTTTTTGTGTTAATTTGAAATAGCTTCTCATTTCAGCTGCTTTTAGTGGTGAAATTCTGTTCGAGGCAACATCGTCTGTTCTTCGCAGCTACGTACCTTTCTGTAATTACATATTTCGGTATAAGAAATTAATCGTCCGAGTTTCTTGTTATTTGGATTCATTAACTTAAGTTTTATTTTTTCGGTAGTGTTTATAGCGACCTTGCGTTAATAAAAACAGATTTTCAAGATTTCTAGCATCACAGAACCATGCACGTAGGAAACAAATAAAAACGTTATTTGCCGGCCTTTTTATTGTAGGCTCAGATTAGAAAAGTAGTTTGTGGATCTGTCAAATCAAACCTGATACAAGAAAGTTTGCGACTTTATACCTTTAGCTTTCTGCGTTTCGCAAAGGCTGAACGTCGTGAACGACCGCATTCCGTGTTCGTCGTGCTTTTTGAAGGACATTCTTGGTCAATACTTCGCTTTATTCCATAGTTGAAAATGGTCGGTAAAGCATCAGCTTTCAGTCGAAGTCTTCGTGGCTTGAACTGAGATCCCAGGTGTGCCCTAACTCAAGATTCTGCTCGAAGCTTTCAGGGGAGAAATGCACGGAGCAAAGACGAGATGCTGCAGTTGGCGTGAAATCTTTCCTTTTCATTAATCTCACCCATTCCTTGCATCTCTTCTCGTCTTTAGGGAATGTAAAAAAGCTTACGCCTGATTTTGAACAGTTACTACAGTTAAAAGCAGCACAAAACACCATACTTGTTGATGTTTTGAAACTGCAGAATTTTGTAATTCTCGCTCTTCTCGCGGACTCGCGCGTGTATGTGACGTCATATGTGGTGAGCTTCCCATTTCCGATAATTTTCCGAAGTTTGCCCGAACGCTTCCGTTTGTGGAAGCGAAAAAAAAGGCGGTTTTGAAAGTCGAATATCTCGACGACGTTTTGTCCAAATCGTTTCAAACTTAAGAATATGATTATTCATAATATTCCCTATTATTTCGACTTAAAACTAATCTTTCTAAAATTTTGTTGCATTTGACCTTTAAAAGTTCAGAAAGCAAAAACACAGTATACGTGCATACATAGCATGTATACAAGAATAGATGAATCAAAATATTTGTTATATAAAAACGATCAATTTAGATGACAGATATGGTCCTTAATTAGCTAACAAAAATGTTGTAAACAGAGTGACCGAAACCCCAATCCAATATCTCGTGTAACCATGGGTTACACGAGATAAAAATAGCGAGAATTTACTCTCAATCAATTCTTTCATAACATATGGGCATGCACGAAGTTTGGAACGAAATCTTTAATGGCAAATTCCTGTAAATGTACAGCAAATGCGAACCTGAAAGAGCACTAAACAATTTACGGAAAGATCGGTAAACCGACACAAATTCGTCCAAAAAATGACAGCCTGTTTACACCACAAGTTTAAGCTTAGCCTATTCAGTATTGTTACCTTGTATTTCCAAGAGGCTTGTCAATTCCAGCTTGAATCAGCACAATAAATATCGGTTACGAAGCTTAAATACGGCAGTTCGTCAAGTGTTTGCCCGTAGTGAAACCTTCGACTCCGTTCAGTTGTCCGTTTGACTTGTAAAATGAATATAATGTTCAGCTCCACAATTATTTCAGATCTTCCCATTTTGTGCTAAATCATTTGCACAATTTTGCAGAATATATGAAACTTTAGAAGAGATTGAGCGAAGAAATAATCCGAAGAAAACTTTGTCCTGCTTTCTTTTCATTCAACTTGGTGGAACCCGCGCCAGGTTTTGCCGCCGTTTTTCATACAAATGATGCTTCATTTAGATGGAACTGAAAAATCACTCAGTCGATTTATAACTTTTGAAAAAGTAATAACGAAGTTTAACCTAAAGTTTTGTACGTATTTACGAGACAAAAGTTGAAATGCAAAACTATTTTTGAAGCTCCAAGCGTCGCAGTGTGTTAGAAATCGAAATAAATAAATTCATGTCGTTTTCAGTTTTAGGCCGCCGCACCGAAAATTTAGTGGTGAACAATAACGACAATAGAGTGTTTTTGTCTCGGAACTATCGGTCTGATAGTTGCCCTTAGGAAATTTTATGTTCTAAAAAACTAGCATATAAGCCCTCGAACTTCGTTCTCGGGCTAATATTTGTTTTTTAGAACACAAAATTTCCGCGGGCAACTATCAGCCGTTATAGTTCACCACTAAATTTTCTTTGATTCTGATTGGCTTAAATCGAACACGTGACGTGATAGTGTTCATCCGCGGAGAGACACTGTCAGGTGATAGTGCCCGTCGGGCAAAAAACCCCGGATCGATAGTGCCTGCCTGAGCGAAAAACAACCGTTTTGTGCAGTTTTGAGCTAAACAGTTGAAAGAATGAATTAAAAAATAGCGAGAATTTACTCTCTAACAATTCTTTCATAACATAATGGGCATGCACAAAGTTTGGAACGAAATATTTAATGGAAATTCCTGTAAATGTATAAGCTTACAACAAATGCGAATGAAAGAGCACTAAACAATTTAGGAAAGATCGGTAAACCGACACAAATTCGTCCAAAAAATGACAGCCTGTTTACACCACAAGTTTAAGCTTAGCCTATTCAGTATTGTTACCTTGTATTTCCAAGAGGCTTGTCAATTCCAGCTTGAATCAGCACAATAAATATCGGTTACGACAGTTCGTCAAGCGTTTGCCCGCAGTGAAACCTTCGACTCCGTTCAGTTGTCCGTTTGACTTGTAAAATGAATATAATGTTCAGCTCCACAATTATTTCAGTTCTTCCCATTTTGAGCTAAATAAATTGCACAACTTCCAGAATATATGAAACTTTAGAAGAGATTGAGCGAAGAAATAATCCGAAGAAAACTTTTTGTCCTGCTTTCTTTTCATTCAACTTGGTGGAACCCGCGCCAGATTTTGCCTCCGTTTTTCATACAAATGATGCTTCATTTAGATGGAACTGAAAAATCACCCAGTCGATTTATAACTTTTGAAAAAGTAATACCGAAGTTTAACCTAAAGTTTTGTACGTATTTACGAGACAAAAGTTTAAATGCAAAACTATTTTTGAAGCTCCAAACGTCGCAGTGTGTTAGAAATCGAAATAAATAAATTCATGTCGTTTTCAGTTTTTAGGCCGCCGCGCGGAAAATTTAGTGGTGAACAATAAAGACAATAGAGTGTTTTTGTCTCGGAACTATCGGTCTGATAGTTGTCCTTGGAAATTTTATGTTCTAAAAAAACTAGCATATAAGCCCTCGAACTTCGTTCTCCGGCTAATATTTGTTTTTTAGAACATAAAATTTCCGCGGGCAACTATCAGCCGATAGTTCCTCGACAGAAACACTCTATTGTTATAATAGAAATCTCGAGCTCATAATCTAAGGGCCTGATTACATGGCGAATTTCAGCCCGGGCTGAAATTTCAGCCCGGTTAGGGGGCTGGAATTGTGTTGCGATTACATGACGAGTTTCAGCCCGGGCTGAAATTTCAGCCCGGGCGCCAAATTTGAATTTGCGCGGGAAGAGTCATCAGAGAATCAGGGGCGATTTGAATAACCGGCAACTTATTTACATATCGGCTGAACGTTTGAAGAACGAAGCTTTTGTTATATTCCATTTTCGATTTGAAATTCGCGACACATCGAATAAGATTTTCGATTTTATCTCCCTTGTTCCACTGGAACCTTTTTTCCATCTTGTTTAAAAACACAGGAGCGATTTTACAATAACCGGCAACTTATTTACATACCATACCGGCTGCACGTGTGTATAAAAACAAAAGGACCATTCTCATTCAATGACATGCAAATACGTTGCCGGGCATTCTACAATTAAGCCAAAACACAATCACTGCGCATGCCCAAGTTCACTTTTCAGCCCGGGCTGAAATTTCATTCCGATTACATGGGTTTTTTCAGCCCGTTTTGCCGGGCTGAAAATTCCAGCCCGGTTTCTCAAACCGGGCTGGAATTTTCAGCCCGGGCTGAATTTTAGGCCGGGCTGAAACCTTGTCCATGTAATCGCTAACTTCATTTCAAGAGGATTTGATTCGGAGGCCGGGCTGAAATCTCAGCCCCCCTAACCGGGCTGAAATTTCAGCCCGGGCTGAAATTCGCCATGTAATCAGGCCCTAATTGTATATTAGTTTTTAAGAGTTTTTTATTAGAGGGCCACAAGTTTATTAGCCTCGCTATTACGTGCTACCCTCTATAAATAAAGATACTACCTACCTACCTACCTACTCTATAGGGTTCAAATCTGGTGAATAAATGGGAGTAAAAATAAGTTCTACACCCATGTCAGCTAGGTATTCTTCAATACATCGCCTCCATCGTAGTGGTGTACAGCCAAGTTATCCATTACAACAATATCACCTACTTCTAAAGCCGGTCTCCCGGTGGTTATATTTGCTGCATTCGCCGCCTCTTCGATAGTCTCCCACGCAGCCGTTGTTGTGTGTGACGACACAAATAACGGCTGCGTAGGAGACCAGACCAGACCAGGGTCTCTCTTCTCTCGCTCCAGGGGGCGGGAAGATGAGAGACCCTGGGAACGAGGTTGAGCATGCAACTCTCTGAGCGATATAGACCCTCTAATTGTTTTCAGTACCTCGATCAGTTCAAGATCTCCCGCAGAAAGCTTACTGCAGAAATCACCGCCCTTCGATAATGGAGTTGTAGTACGTGTTGTGCAAAATTGGTTCCAAATCTTTCTTACTGTGTTGATTGCAACTCCTGTTTCTTGTGCTACAGTGTTACATGTAAAGACTGTAAACGCAACAGGCAAATAACAGTTTGCTGGATCGCCTCCATGCTCTAAGCACTTTGTTACAATAAACCATCTAAGATCGCTGTCGCAGGATTTACCAGAAATGTAAAGCCGCCCTTTGTTATTAACATTCATCGCGAAATAAAACTTGACGCAACGTTTCCTAAACCTGTGTTGCACGTACCGAAACACGAAGGCAGAGCTGTCAAAACTTGACATTTTCACGGTCAAAACGTTAATTGGTTCATGTGACAAACGTGACAGTTTGTCAACTGGCATGTTTCACGCTTGAACAAACGCGGGAAAAAGTTGGCCTTTCACGGTAGCTCGAAAATGGTAGTAATTGAATGAGAATTAGGAAAACAATTGCAAAATACCATACATTCCTTGTCAAAAATATAAATCGATAATTTAAGTTAGCGTAATGTTAGCGTAAAGCAGGTGTAAAGTTTTAATTTACACACCTTTACGCCACAATTACATTATGTAAAGTCAATCTTTACGCGTAGGCGTAAAGCTAGGGTAAAGAGACTTATTTAGGGGCGACCCATTTGGAGGGTGGAGGATTTTGAAAAAAAATATCCTGCAAGCAAACTTGTATGAAAAAAAATTTCGTGCACACGACCACTGACGGAAAAAAAAATCATACACGTTCAGTGGGCCGAAAAAAAATTCCTGCAAGACACTACATGATGGGCTGACTTCAACTTCAGCTGCTGCAGGCAGTTGGGATTTTAATAGCATCTGTATTTGGGCAAGAGGGGAACTGGAACTACAATAATTTTTGCTTCTCCCTTCTTCAGATAGCTTTTTCTGTACATTAATAATTATTATTATAGCTGTGGTTACACAGTACCAGTCTAAATAACCTGCGATCAGGCCCTCCTCGAAGAGAGCGCTCTCGTTCTCCGCAAAAAGAAAGGAAAAGAACGCCTGATCGCAGGTTACAGTCTACAGTTTTGTCAAATCCAAGATGGTGGCCCAGGGGGGAGGGGGTACTCCCTAGCTTATAAACGGGCTGTGGAGGTCCACCTATTGTGAACCGACGGTTCAAAAGAAGTGAAATAGTAGTAAAATAGTAGTGCTTGTTCTCTAGTAGTAGTTTGAAAATGAAGTCTGAATCAACTGGTTCATCCAATAAACCAAACCAATCGCAGCTTTGAACGTGTTTACATATGGTCTTCATCAAGCGAGTCATTTTCTTCATCCAAATATTCACTCCTTTGGCTTGAAAACCTCTTTAATCGAAGGTCCGCAATTTGTATTTCTAGTACTCTTAATCACTGATGTATGACGTGACGTCACACTGGCAGTGATGAGTCTCCCATCGTTTTGTCTGGAGACGCCCCCTCCCTCCTGAGTTCCTGTTTGTCAAAAATCCATTTTGAATTTAACTGAACAGTTCCAGAAATACTCATGTTTTTACGTTCGGTTCCATGTCTAATACAGTATACATACAACCTAATCTTTCAAAATTTCCCGGGGGGGCATGCCCCCGGACCCCCTAGAAACTCACGCCTTCGGCGCTCGTACGATTGCACCTTTGGTACTCTTAACGCACCCCCCCCCCCCATTCTAAATCCTGTCTACGGCCCTGCCGGTAGCCACCACTATACCTGCAAGATATGTGTACAGGGCCAATGGATGTGGTACGATGGAATGAAGGAGAAAACATGTCCAGGAACAGGCCTAGCTAGGCCTGACTCCTTTCATCAGTGCAAGTGGAAAGGGATCTCATTGCTTTTACATTCAGTAATAATAAAATATGTATTATTGATACATATGTATTATTGCTGAACGTATTAAAAAGCAACGAGATGGCGATCAAAGGTCAGTCACAACGGAAAGGCGACTTTTCCTCCGCTCATACACACACAAGAAAAATATCCTGCAGCATGTTACATGGAGAAAAAAATATCATGCACACAAATGCCCCGAGAAAAAAAATTCCTGCCTATACCAAATCCTCCACCCCCCCCCCCCCCCCCCCCCTCAGAAGTTAAATGGGTCGCTCCTTAAGAGAGCCTGTCCCTAATAACCAGACAAAATTTAAATTTCGCGGCAAGGGTGGAAAATTCGATTTCTCTCTTATTTTAATGTTTGATAGGCTAGGGTATAACAAAAATCACTGGATACTTTTTTTGGCAAAATATCCTTTTATTTGAAAGAAAAGTGCAAATAACCAAATTCCGTTGAAAATCACCATTTGAGGCGTCAAATTATTGCATGAGTTTGTTATCCTCGCAAGCAAAAACGAATGATTCTACGTTCTTTAAAACACTGAAAACGTTTTGTGCAATGTCTAAATATTTACCACAACGATTTTGGGAAATATTCCGTTGTTCTTTCCATACAAAATAATTTAATTACGAAGGCATATATTTCACTCCGGTAAAAGTACCTCGCGAATAAAATACATTTTCACCATGTGCTAAACCTTCAAATGGATTAAGCTTCTGGCGGTTGAATTTCAAAAGGGTGGCCTCGAGATTGCTGCAAAAATGTATTTGGGGTAACGGTTGAGAGCGGCGCGAGATTTTTTCAAAGTCCGTTGAAAATCCGGTTATTTGACCTTTAGCGGTCAAGCTTGTGCGGGTCACGCATATAATTTCGTCCGCCGTGTCACATGTTTTAACCCATATGAGATTGAAATAACCACATATCAAAACATTGCGAAATATTCTTACCTTATTTGCTGTAGAAGACAGTTCCACTGGCCATTTTAGTGTGATTATCTTGTCGTTCGTCGTACATTAGTTCTGTTTATAACGTCCGATGAACACCGCCAACTGTCAACGTTCGAAAACAGTCGAACGCAACACCAATCTTTGTAAACATTCGACACATTTCATCATCACAGCATCTTGTTCAACGGTTTAGTCATTTGTTGAATGTTCCTCGGTTTTTAGTGCACTAAAACTAAAAGATAAGATCACACTGGAAAGGATAGGACCACAAACATGTCGGCGCTTTGCAGCTGTTTATACCTGGGTCGTCACGCAACGCTATTTTCATCGGCATTTCAGGGGGTGGGGGAGGGGCGAGGGCGGCGGCAGGGCGAAAAAGGCTGATAACACTTTCAACTGAAATACCAGGAGCCCATTACTCGCAGCCGCTCTGCTGACAATACACATGATTATGATCCAACTTCAGTAGCACGTTTTAGTACCGTCATCCTACTTTGCTGCAATTTTCTTCTGTTCTGGACGGATGGAGGGGTCTTATATAACAGGATACTGTGTGGCACCAGGAGCCATAATCAAGGACCTGACTCCAGGTGGCACTAAATTTTTGCAGATTCTAATTTTTGCTATTTTATTCCGGATCCGCCCAAAAATGTTGTCCCAAAAATGTATTCCCGCAAAAACCCTCCTCCGCAAAAATAACTACAATAGCTTGGCACAGACTAGAAAAAAATGTTTTGTAGTTTAGTTAGTTGCGTTTCTATTTCGTCAAGCTATTGTACACAGACTAGAGAGATAGTTGTCAACAACTATCTAGTTGTCGATCATAAAAAGTAGTCGATAACAAAAAAGACAGTGTGCGAACTGAGCTAGTTATCGATAACTAAGCCCCTTAGTTATCGATAACTAGCTGCACACACTGGCTTTTTTGTTATCGACTACTTTTTATGATCGATAACTAAATAGTTGTCGACAACTATCTCTCTAGTCCATCAAAAATAATTTCCGGAATTCGAGTTAGTGGACGTACAGTAGTGGATAAAAATTGTTTCGATGTGACGTGTCTAAGGCCCAGTTCAGACGCCGTACTTCATATGAGCCGAATCGAATTCGAATTTAGGCCGACCCAAATTAATTTAGACCGGCTGAATTGATTCACACGCCGAGCTTAATTCAGCCGAACTTAAATTAATAGGGGAAAATTGCTGTTATACTGAAAAATACATTATAATAATTCATGCATTTGTTTCGGCTCATGTGAAGTTCGGCGTCTGAATCAAAGCCGGTCCACAGCCGTTATTCCCGGCTGAGCCAGGCGGGAAGAACGGCTGAGCCGATCCGAATTCATTCAGCCGTTCTGAATTGATTCAGACGCCGTACCTCACATGCGGTGAGGGTAAAAGGCGGAATGAGTTTGCGGAATGGCATGTGGCATGACTTGCGGAATGGCATAATTATGCGGAATAAATGACTTAAAGAAATACATTAACTACAAATAACCGCTTTACGTAATGCTGCGGGCTCAAACCTTACGATATTATTCAAGATGGCGGCTGTTTGGTGACAAGAAGCGTATAGGTTCGCCACTTTTGTGTTCGTGGTAGCCATATTTTTCGGTCAAAACAAAGAAAAATTATCCTTTAAGTGATATGCTGTATTGTGGAGGTAAATTATTTTAGTTATCAGGTTGTATTTTCACGAGGAAGAAGTGTTCTGTGTCGATTCTGTGCAAGAAATGAAAGTCACGAATTATAAAATTATTTGAGTGATAAGCATAAATCCATGACAGATCCAGATGAACAGATCGATGGGTTATATTTTGCCAGTTATATGGGTGCTATGATTTCTTGGAAAACGGCAGCTCTCAGAAGATATCAATAAATTAAAATTGGATTTGATGATAGACTGTGTGACTGTGCTCACACGTGACACTTCACAAAAATAACCCAACTTCGAGCACTAAATTCGCCAAGAAGATAAGTCGCGCTTAGAGGCACCTTCTATCTAGTGGATTAATGCACATTCGAAGAGCAACTTGCCGACATTTTCGGCAAATTCCACCACGCAGTTTCATATATAAACGCCATTTTCTGTGTAAACTTTGCAGCAATAAAAAAATAAAAAAGTGATGGATTTCTTCCTAAAAATACAACCTGATAACTAAAATAATTTACCTCCAGAATACAGAATATCACTTGAAGGATAATTTTTCTTTGTGTTGACCGAAAAATATGGCTACGACGAACACAAAAGTGGCGTTGTAAATGGGTTAAGTTTAACCTATACGCTTGTAACGTTTCTTGTCACCGAACATCCGACATCTTGAACGTGACAAGATCGTATGTTTGAGCCCGCAGCATTACGTAAAGCGGTTATTTGCAGTAAATGTATTTCTTTAAGTAATTTATTCCGCATAATTATGCCATTCCGCAAGTCATGCCACATGCCATTCCGCAAAATCATTCCGCCTTTTACCCTCACCGCCTCACATGAACTTAATTCATCGAATTCGATTCGGCTCATGTGAAGTACGGCGTCTGAACTGGGCCTAAGTAAAGCACTCACCATCAATTTAATTTGCATTCTTGAGAATAAAAATCGATTATAGTTAGCTGATTTGGGAATCAAAATATTTCGATTCCAAACTGGTTAAAGGAGCTATGTTACGATATTTTAAGTCATTTTTGCGAAGTGCAGCATCACCTTCAGATTAAAGAAAGCCTCAAAATAATAGTTTACTAAGGTAGAGAAACACCAAAGAGCTAATAATAAACCAAACAGGTTCAAACACTTCAATGTATGTTTATGTTTTGCCCGTAGTGTTAAAATTCATGGTTACATATCACAGTACTACGTAATTATAATATATATTTTAATAAGTCGAACTTATACTAACTTTTGTATTGTAAATAGATCATGCTACTGTCAATAAAAGAAAAGTAATCATGAAAAAATAATAATAATAAAAATAAATAAAAATAAAAAATAAACCAAACAGGAACAAGGATAGTTAACGATGGTGAAGATTAAGACGGATTGCGAGCGGCGAACTTTTTTAAAGATGCGCCATATGTGACGTACTCCTTTAAAAAGAGAAAAACAGTTTAGCCTTGTTTTCATGTCCCATATTTGAGCCAGATTTCAAAATCCAGCTTGGTAAACAATTTTTTCATTTTCAGTACATAATTTTCATCTGAACTAGTTGTACCTATCGCTAAGTGCCAACGAGCGAAATAGTAATTTTTGTTGATAAGGTTTGTATGTAAAGGATGAAATGAATTGAGAATGTTGCAATATTCCGAATCAATTAATTAATGATTTTTGTATAAGTCCCCTCGGTTAATTTCATAACTTTAAACCTGATTCCATTGGTATTGAAATCCGAATACATTGAGCAAACTTCCATGTTGTTCTATCTTGTCTATAAGTAATGTAGTCCAGTCCAGTCCTTAAAAATCCAAGAAGGCTATTCATAGGCTGGAGCCTCCATCTTCTTTATTGGGCCTATGACACGGCGTAGTTACACCTTGAGCTATTTTTAGAATTACTTTTGCCAAGAAATCACCCGTTGCGAGCACGAGGACGAGGTTGTCATTCATGTTTCAGATTAAAAATAAACTAGGAATGGACGAGAAGAACGTGGAATAAGAACTAGAACGGCGGAATGTCGTTACTACAAATTCTCACTATCGTCCGCGGACATACACGGAAATATTTTCGCGGGAGACGGATTCTAAAAATAGCCAAAGGTGTAACTACGCTGTTGTCATTAATCAGCACTCCTCCGGAGTGATATGCTCCTGTCATAGGTCATGATCAGTCTGCGAAAATTCGCTATGGCTGAAGTTGAAGGCGTATGACGTCACAATTAAAAATTAAACTACATCCATATATGGTCAAAAAAATCTCACTTACATACCGAAAATCACTTACGGCAAATTTCACATTGGATATGAGATTTTAACCTATGAATTAGCTGCGGTTCGCTCGGGACTCGCTTTCGCTCACAGTTTTCCTTTCACCCCATCCCCACCGCGGAGCCTATTCATAGGCTAATGAGATTTTTCTGCTAAGATCTTCAAAACTACGCACGGCGTTATACCTGCCGCGCTCGTTTTCGCTCGGCTCTCTCGTTTGCAAAAAGTGTATTTACCAACTTTTCCTCAAGTTTACCAACATAATTTTAAATAGCAGCCTTTCTAAGAATTTGTCCCAGTCTATGTGCTACAAAGTTAGAACAAGGTGTTGCCATTGTTGAAAATCTTGAAGAAGATACTGGAACATATCAGGCCAGGCCTTTCTGTAGATTCCTGCTTGTTCAGTGTTACAAATGGGTTGGGCGTTGAAATTATCCAGTACATGAAGAACTCGACTGACAATAATGGTCGAAGCAGCGATAAGAATGCGGCACCAGTTGACGGAAGATGTCTAATATTTATAATTTCAAACTGGAGTTAATTTTTGCGGAAGAAAGTTTTTGCAGGAATACGTGTTTGGGACAACCTTTTTAGGCGGATCCGGAATAAAATAGAAAAAATTTGAATCCGCAAAAATTTCGTGCCACCAGGAGCTGGAGCCAGGTCCCTGATTATGGCTCCTGGTGCCACACGGTATCCTGTTATAAGAGGCCCCTCCATCCGTCCAGAACAGAAGAAAATTGCAGCAAATTGCAGAAGAAAATTGCAGCAAAGTAGGATGACGGTACTAAAACGTGCTACTGAAGTTGGATCATAATCATGTGTATTGTCAGCAGAGCGGCTGCGGGTAATGGGCTCCTGGTATTTCAGTTGAAAAGTGTTATCAGCCTTTTTCGCCCTGCCGCCGCCCTCGCCCCTCCCCCACCCCCTGAAATGCCGATGAAAATAGCGTTGCGTGACGACCCAGGTATAAACAGCTGCAAAAGCGCCGACATGTTTGTGGTCCTATCCTTTCCAGTGTGATCTTATCTTTTAGTTTTAGTGCACTAAAAACCGAGGAACATTCAACAAATGACTAAACCGTTGAACAAGATGCTGTGATGATGAAATGTGTCGAATGTTTACGAAGATTGGTGTTGCGTTCGACTGTTTTCGAACGTTGACAGTTGGCGGTGTTCATCGGACGTTATAAACAGAACTAATATTCGACGAACGACAAGATAATCACACTAAAATGAACAGTGGAACTGTCTTCTACAGCAAATAAGGTAAGGATATTTCGAAATGTTTTGATATGTGGTTATTTCAATCTCATATGGGTTAAAACATGTGACACGGCGGACGAAATTATATGCGTGACCCGCACAAGCTTGACCGCTAAAGGTCAAATAACCGGATTTTCAACGGACTTTGAAAAGATCTCGCGCCGCTCTCAACCGTTACCCCAAATACATTTTTGCAGCAATCTCGAGGCCACCCTTTTGAAATTCAACCGCCAGAAGCTTAATCCATTTGAAGGTTTAGCACATGGTGAAAATATATTTTATTCATGAGGTACTTTTACCGTGAGTGAAATATATGCCTTAGTAATTAAATTATTTTGTAAGGAAAGAACAACGGAATATTTCCCAAAATCGTTGTGGCAAGTATTTATACATTGTACAAAACGTTTTTCAGTGTTTTAAAGAACGTAGAATCATTCGTTTTTTTGCTTGCGAGGGTAACAAACTCGTGCAATAATTTGACGCCTGAAATGGTGATTTTCAACGGAATTTGGTTATTTGCACTTTTCTTTCAAATAAAAGGATATTTTGCCAAAAAAAGTATCCAGTGATTTTTGTTATACCCTAGCCTATCAAACATTAAAATAAGAGATAAATCGAATTTTCCACCCTTGCCGCGATATGTCTGATGGTTAGTGACAGGCTCTCTTAAGAGACCTTTAAGCTCGGCGTAAAGCTGGTATAAAGTAGAGATTTACGCCACCTTTACGCATACGTAAAGCTCGTATAAAGTAGAGATTTACGCTACCTTTACGTATAGGTAAAGCTGGTATAAAGTAGAGATTTACGCTACAGTACGCTGCGTAAAGCTAGAGTAAAGAGACTTATTTAAGGGGCCTTTAAGCTCAGCGTAAAGCTGGTATAAAGTAGACATTTACGCCACCTTTACGCTTGCGTGTAAATAAAGAGTATGGCAGTCTTTAGCCAAATTTACACTTGGCGTAAAGTCAACTGTATGCTTGTATGTGAAGCAGGAGTACGGACACGATTACATACTCCTTTATGCGTGTATTCAAATCCCATCAGTAATGAAGGGGAACATATACTATACATGTATGTCTGCAAGGAAAGGAGACAATCAATATTGATGACAAATGGCTACTGTTGTGTTCGCAATCTGGTTTATTTATCAAAACCATACTCCCATGTTACTTAACATTAAAATATAGACTGAAAATTTCGCGCGCTCTGATTGGTTAAAAAACATGTTTTATCAGAGTATAAATCATAGAAAAGCGTGTTTTTATCGTTTCGCGCGTGTAAATCTATATTTTAAAGCACATAAAGAAGCCAAAACCATGTATTATACTGTCATAAAACACTCCGGGAATTTGAGAACACTCGAGAAATATAGAAAACACTCGCCTGCGGCTCGTGTTTTCTAAATTTCTCTCGTGTTCTCAAATTCCCGTCGTGTTTTATGACAGTATAATACATGGTTTTGGCTTCTTTATTTGTTAATTATAAATTTTTCTTTGTCTATCAAAACCTGACATTCTTAACAATAACATCAAAGAGAAAATTGTAAATTGTGTTCTAGGATCACTTGAAAATAGCGGTATAACAGAAAAATAAAAAAAAATTGACAACCTTGTTCTAGCATCAGTTGAAAATAGTGAAACAGAAAAAAATAAAAACCTGCAGGTTCTAGTATCACTTGAGAAAATAGTGTAAGAGAAAAATAAAAACATGATAAAAAACCTTGTTCTAATATAACTTGGAAATAAATTTAATAATATTTTTCATACTTGGATAAAAATAGCCTGAGAAAATAGACATTATTTTGTGCTCCTCCTCTCAGTACTGATGACATAATTGTGGTCATCAAAAGTGAACAAATTGGAGAATGCCTCCCTTGTCATGGCTTTGAGACAGAAAAATTTCAGTGGAATATTTACAAAAAAACTTAGATTTCTGCTGTCATTTACAGCTGTAACTGTTACTAACAGTGTAACACTGTATGTCTAAATGCTATTTGTTCTTGATTGGAAGTCAAAACATCGGGGGAAATTTTCTTCATTTGATTATTGAATTACCATTCAAAGTCATTTTATCCAGGCGCATCTCACGTATTGCCCCCAATTCTTTCAATTTGTCTGTCTTAATTATGTACAGTATACATGTACGTTGAACTGTTTGGACATTCTTCTATGTCTTCGTTTACAGTAAGAATAACTGCAGCTTTATTCTTGGTCCAGTCTTATGATTTTGAAACTGTAGTTTATCACTTTAAATGGTAGTTCATTACTAAAATGAAGACACTGAGCTTCGCTGTTTGATCTCCCACTGAGTGTGGATCGTGATGAAGTATAATTATTTATGGAACTGCATCAAATCATGTATTACATTACCATGCAGAAATTATCTTGCCGGGAAAGCTATGACAAGCAATGTTTGTTTTAATTTGTTATTATTTTTTATTTTCATGGCAACCAGTAAGTGGGGTGCGAAACAAGCCCCCTTCTCAAGGCCTGAAATGAAATACTGTAAGCCCCTTAAATAGGGGGGGGAGGGGGGGGGGGGGGAGGGGCCTAAATAAATTGCTGTAGTTAAATTGCAATACATTTTTTTCATACTTTCAATTGACATTTTATCAATTTTCATTCACCAACATCTTGGCAGTCCAATCATATACTGCCATAAACCATAAACTAGCCTCCTAAAACTGGCTTCTCCAGGTACTTTCCTGTTGTGAAAGACAGAAATGAAATATTTAGTCAATTGCATACTGATAACAAATGCACATAACACCTACACTACAGTTAAACTGTTCATACAATATACATGTACAGTCAACTTTTGTTATAGCAGACACATAGAACATACCACAGACCGCAATAACGGGATCATGTCGAACCTCGCCGGGTTGAGGGCTGAATTTTGTCCACAATAGCGAGTGCCCGTAATAACAGGCTGTCTGCAAGGCATTGTGTACATGTACTTGTAGTGACCACTCAAAGTGATTATTTTTATTTGAATATAAATTTAATCAGTGAGTAAATTTGACCAACATAACCACAGTAAGTTTTTCCTGTTGGTATTTTGGAACTGGTTAAAAAAAAACAAGCTACATGTATCCTTTGGCCAGGTACAACAATGTCTGCATTTGCAGTACCATGACTCAGTCTTGTCAAAACCAGTAGGCTGTAGCCTCAATCAGTGGGTTCCTCAGAAACAATGACCACCTTTTATTCCCAGTCAGAATACTGTAAAATTTTGAAAATAAGCCCGGGCTTATATTTTTCTTTTTGTGACTTTTTTGGAGGGGCTTAGTATAAAAAGGTGACAGGCCTACATGACTCCTACAGCTCATGACATTTGTCGTTATGTATTAAATTTGGTCTTTCGACCTATTTTGCTTCGCATAATGTTTCTTGAGGGTACTACATGTACAGTATATGCTTCGAATTTGGGGGGCTTATATTTGGAGGGGCTTACATATGGAGGGGCTTATTTTTGGAGGATTTACACGTACAAACTGTATGTCAACTGCTAACAACATGATTTTTTTTCCGTGATGTTTATTTCTTTTAAATATTGACAGCAGTCAGTGTAGGAAAATACGAAATGGTTGTGATAAAAATATTGACACATACATGTATCATATCATATTTTCACAACACCAACTGAGTGGAAAAAATCAAACGAATACCCATAATAATTTTTAAGACTGCATGCGTGTAAAGGCCCGGTCAAAACGGTCACAACATTTGTCACAACATTCTCTTTGTTGTGACATGTTGTGACCATGCCGGTCAAACGGCCACAACAACCTCAGGGAAATATTTGCATTACCATGGAAACATGTGAAGAACAAAGAAAAAATGCCATTAACCCCCTTGGAAATTTGATATCCAAGACCTCCTCCCTCCCCCAAGGATTTCCTTATCCCTCAATAGGGGGGGGGGGGGGGGGGGGGTGCGGATATTTCAGTTCATTCAGTTCATTTTTATTCACACTTATTTCGATTACAATAAATTATTAACAATCATAAGAAGAAGGAAAAAAAAAAGAAAAAGGACAGAGCAAGTATGAAATAACATTTTTTAAGGGGGAAGTGTGTAGTGGCCAAAGGAGCAAAGCTTTCTTGGCTTTCGGATCGCCTACTCAGTGCACAGCGAATATTTATGTAATATATATGTACATAAACCAATAATATATACACTAGAAACTTACGAACTAAGGCCCTAATTACATGGAAAGAGGATGATCCTAGTGCTAGGCCGGATCATCCTAGCAAGAGGGTTAAAGATAGCCCCGGTTTACAAGCAAAATTTCACAGGTAGGATCGCCCTACTGCCCGGGACAACTCAGGCGTCACGCTTGAAAATAAAACACGCAACGGATAATAAAAATAGCGCCAAAACCGATTTTTCGCTTTAATGACGTAGTTCCAATAAAATCATAGTCAATTTCTAAAGCTCACTAAAATCCAAGACATAAGTTTTCTTAAGTTTGGAACGCGTTTGACGGCAAAACTATAAACTATTCTGCTATCGAGTATTTTAGTGACAGAGCGACAAATATTATATCGAAAATTTCGTCGCGAAAAGTCGTTATCCGAAAATTATTTACTTACAAAGCAAAGGTAAAACAAATTCTGAATAAATACGATGTTTTTGGTCACAAATAATTGATTTTGTTGGTATTTTGAACATATTTTGCTTCTTGAAGTCAAAATAAAGTTGTCCCGGGTAGGCGAGTTGTCCCTAGCAAAGCGTTTACAAGGGCAAAAACATAACCCTGGCGCTAGGATCATCCCTCATCTCAGATAGGATCATCCTAGCACTGGGATCATCCTAGTGCTAGGGCCAAAATTATGCAACCCTTCGCATGTAAACTGAAAGCAGAAAACATGTCGCGCTAGGATGATCCGCCTGCTAGGATGATCCTAGGACTAGGATCATCCTCCTTCCATGTAAATAGGGCCTAAGAACAAACGTACCTCGGTAGTCTAGAAGTCACAGCGTTGTGAAATAATAGCCAAATTTAAATATGGCGGGTGACCTTCGTTACAACCTTCACTCGGTGAGACTCTGATGTCTTGCAGAAGCCGTATCGATCTGAAAATCGTTGTGAGAAGATTCCATACAGCTGCTGAGAGAGTGGTGAGTTTTCAATTCATGCAAAAGCGAGTAAAAAGTACCTTTTATTGGTTTACAGTCCACAAGAAGTTCGTTACACTGCAACAACTTCGTTCAAAACAAGCGCCAGAAGTCGCGCCAGAACGAGGATAACTTATTATGCGCATGACCGTTTCGTACCCAGGGCCATCTCCGCTTTCAAGATGGCGGGGATGGCGGGGGTAACTAGCGTTATTGATTTCAGGTTTGTTAATTTTCAGTGAGGCTTTCTGTTGGTATTTTATGTTCTTCAATTTTGACGTTGACTGATGTCAAACTCTACAAAATATTAGCAGTGACAATTGCGTTTTATCAGAAAAAATTAAACCTCGACCTTCGAACAACAGGGCCCAGTAAGTGGTCATAAGTCAGAGAGGAAGCGATTCAGTTCGTTTTAATGCCGCGGCGTCGTCTGATCAACGACATGATAACAATCAGTTGACCCTGTAGAACACAGCGCTCAGTTGACGTTGAACCAAGACAAAATGAATGTTATGTTCTGATTAAATTCCAGTTTTCGCCTGTTTTTTTTACCGGCCCACGGTCTAGTAAAGCGCAACTTTACGTAAACTTTGCATCCCACGTAAAGATGCATAAATCTAGCTCTTCAACTTTACGCTAGCTTTACAACAGCTTTACGTCCGGTCTAGTAAAGCGCGACTTTACGCAAACTTTACATCCCACGTAAAGATGCATAAATCTAGCTCTTCAACTTTACGCTAGCTTTACAACAGCTTTACGTTCGGTCTAGTAAAGTGCAACTTTACGCAAACTTTACATCCCACGTAAAGATGCATAAATCTAATCTTACGCTAGCTTTACACAAGCTTTACGTCCGACCACGTAAATCTACCTTTACACACCTTTACGAACAATGTAAAACTGGTGTAAAGTTTGTTAACCTACTTTACGCAGATTTACGCAACTTTAATTTTCCGTAAATCTATTTTTTCATGCTGCATATCAAACTTATTGGTGGTTTTCATCAACATTACAAAAACTGTTTGCTTACATGAACAACATCAGAAAATTAAACAGGTAAAAGAACTGGCAGAAAGAAACGTTTTGTCCAAATTATAGCTTTGTAGCGTTTTTCATAACTGAGTTATTGTCAAGATAATTTTCAGAAAATTACAGTGTTTAGTATGCAGCCGCCATCTTGGTGCCCTTCTCTGGGGCACCAACGGCCGCCATAAAATTGCACAAGAATTAGAGTATATTCTACCGTCAATATCATTACCATTCACTTCAAGTCTGTTTAGACACCACTTCTAAATTATTATCACGTCCTGAAAATTTAAAAATGATATCGGGACATCACAAATTTCAAATAGCTTTATTTCTAAAGGAATCACTGGATCGATACCAAACTTTGCATAGAGATTAATGATTTCTATGTCTAGAAGATATATAAAGAATAGCTTTGTAGGATCAACAGTTTAGATTTTAGAATTTTGATGACGTCAGATGAAAACAAAGAATTGCCCTCAAAGGTGAACATTTGCTTTCACTGGTGTCCAGGCTGGCGCGGACGCCATTTTTCACTACTGCGCTCAAATGTCTGAGTGGAAAATATTTTGAAATAAACATGGCGGCCAGAGTGAGAGAATCTACAGCGCCAAAACGATATGTGGACGAGGTTTTCTTAAAGCTACCATCCCAAAGGAAGATGAAAGCGAAAAACGATCGTAAACTGCTTTATCCTGTAATTGTGAAAGAAGTGCATGGAAAACGGTGTTTAGACAATGGCTAAATTCGTAATTACGTTCGTCAATATATACAAGCTTTTTTGAAGCCGAAACTCTGGTCAGTAAACATTAAGTTAATATACCGACCTAAAGGTAGCCGTTATTTTAATGACTTAACAATGTGGCTACTTTTCATTAACTAAATATTAACTTAATATACCGACCTTGAGGTAGCCGTTATTTTAATGACTTAATGGCTACCGTTTTCATTAACTAAATATACTGAACTTGAGGAAGCCGTTATCCCGATGACATAACGGCTACTTTTGGATCTGTATGTTAACGTTGGTCCTTGAGGAAGCCGTTATCCCAATGACTGAACGGCTACTTTAAATTTTGGATCTGTATGTTAACGTTAGTCCTTGAGGAAGCCGTTATCCCAATGACTTAACGGCTACTTTTGGATCTGTATGTTGACATTGGTCCTTGAAGTAGCCGTTATTCCAATGACTTAACGGCTACTTTTGGATCTGTATGTTGACATTGGTCCTTGAAGTAGCCGTTATTCCAATGACTTAACGGCTACTTTTGGATTTGAATATTTACATTAGTCCTTGAAGTCATGTAGCCGTTATCCCGATGACTTAACGGCTACTTTTGGATGTGTATGTTGACGTTTAGTCCTTGAGAAAGCCGTTATCCTAATGACTTAACGGCTACTTTTGGATCTGTACATTAACGTTGGTCCGTGAAGTAGCCGTTATCCCGATGACATAACCGCTACTTTTGGATCAACCTCGTTCACAGGGTCTCTCATCAGGGGGCGGGAAGATGAGAGACCCTGGAAACGAGGTTGCTTTTGGATCTGTATGTTAACGTTAGTCCTTGAGGAAGCCGTTATCCCAATGACTTAACGGCTACTTTTGGATCTGTATGTTGACGTTAGTCCTTGAGGAAGCTGTTATCCCAATGACTTAACGGCTACTTTTGGATCTGTATGTTGACGTTAGTCCTTGAGGAAGCCGTTATCCCAATGACTTAACGGCTACTTTTGGATTTGAATATTTACATTAGTCCTTGAAGTCATCCAGCCGTTATCCCGATGACTTAACGCCGGCTACTTTTGGATGTGTATGTTAACGTTAGTCCTTGAGGAAGCCGTTATCCCAATGACTTAACGGCTACTTTTGGATCTGTATGTTGACGTTTAGTCCTTGAGGAAGCCGTTATCCCAATGACTTAACGGCTACTTTTGGATTTGAATAATTTACATTAGTCCTTGAAGTCATGCAGCCGTTATCCCGCATGACTTAACGCCGGCTACTTTTGGATGTGTATGTTAACGTTAGTCCTCTGAGGAAGCCGTTATCCCCAATGACTTAACGGCTACTTTTTGGATCTGTACATTAACGCCTTGGTCCGTGAAGTAGCCGTTTATCCCGATGACATAACGGCTACTTTTGGGATCTGTATGTTAACATTGGTCCTTGAAGTAGCCGTTATCCCAATGACTTAACGGCTACTTTTGGATTTGAATATTTACATAGTCCTTGAAGTCATGTAGCCGTTATCTCGATGACTTAAACGGCTACTTTTGGATCTGTATGTTAACATTTGTCCTTGAAGTAGCCGTTATCCCGATGACCTAACAGCTATTTTCGGCCTAAAAGATCATGGGGGGACAGGGGACAGGGAATTTTGAAGAAAAATCAAATTAACATACTGTAACACATTATATGTCTGTTTTATATGTCTGTTATCGAAGTAACATTGCACAAACGTCAACAGTGTTTTAAAATATTAAGTTTATTCAGTTCCAATTACAGAAAAAAAAAACTATTAGATGCAGCACTTCTCGACGTGTAGAACACATTTTGGTTCATGCTTAACTACAATTGGTTTATCGTATACATCCGCCCGACGGTGATAAAGGCTTTTTGTGTTTTGACGTCTAGAGTTCCGTAATTAATGGAGAGGAGGAGGGGCTTAATAAAGAGGGTGGCTTTATATAGCATTCACGATTACTGACAGGGTTGACACGAAATTATAGAGCTAACGGTCAGTTTTTTTAACTCACTGATTCTCTAACTTGTTAGAAGAATGTAGGTCCAAATTCAAAACAGTGAAGCGATTCTGGAATCGTGTCCAGTTTTTTATATTAAAAATGGCAATGATTTAAGTGAAAATCACACGCATCAATCACAATTCACGTAAATAAACTAAATTACGTTTCACGATTTGAAAATAAACATAGAAGCCCACTGACCACAGATCACGAAAATACTTTTAGTCACGCCCAAATTTATTTAAAATCGTTGAATCAGTTGTGGCAGATTTAGCGAATGCATAAACTGCAAACGAGCCTCACCGCTACGACAAAGCACTGCCACATTGGCGAGGACAAATTTTGATGAGAGTTTCTGTTGGAGGTGCTGATCACACTTTTGAGGAATGGAAAATCAGGGATGGCTATGGTTGCTAGTGTTCTCGTCTGCTATGTTGAAAACGGATATCAATTTCCTTGAAGGATAATGGTGTATGGAGGATGCAGTTAGTGATATAGGGGGATTGTATAATTCCCTGTCAGAGCGGTGAAAAAACAAATAGGGAGGCATTCCCTTCACCTTCACCTGATTGGTTCGTCCGTTGGGGAGTGTGTGTGGGGATTGGGGGTGTTCGTGTTAGTTTCCTTAACGGCCGCGAAACATGATTCAGGAGACTACCTTGGTTCCGCGTACTAGAAAAAATTCGCTCCAACACTCGGATAACGTGGGCTTGACTCAAGGATCAACGTTAATATTTCGATCCAAAAGTAGCCGTTAAGTCATCGGGATAACGGCTACATGACTTCAAGGACCAATGCAAATATTCTAATCCAAAAGTAGCCGTTAAGTCATCGGGATAACGGCTACTTCAAGGTCGGTATATATTTAATTTAATATTTTGATTCACAAAAGCAAAAGTAGCCGTTACGTCATTGGGATAACGACTACCTCAAGGTCGGTATATAAGTAATATTTAAATTTACAGAAGAGGAAAACGGCTACCAAAAGTTTACATATATAGACAAATGAAATAACTAATTTTGTTATTATATATATTCCCCTGAGTTAAAACGCGTGACTTACATTCTTTATGGCTCATATCATTTGAATCAAAAGAGAAGTTTGTCATTTGAATCAATCGTTTATTATTTGGAGCTGTTCAGCTGTAAGCACCTGGAAAGCTCGCTTGTGGAGCGATATTAAAATTCAAATACACGTCAATCATTACAGGACCAAATTTATAAAGCTGAATCGTGTGTTCACTTTGAACATTCTCAAGGAAACTTGCTGTCGCTGATCGAAAACGAAATATCCGGGATGGGGGAGGGCTTCACAGCTTATCTTGGCTTTTGACTTGTGAGTATGTGTGTTCAGTGTCGCATCTAAATGCCGCTCCACAGTCGACCCTTATTAACAGGGCGTGGGCCTAGGGCCCAGCCCGGTTAGTAAAATAGCTTCTGTCTTTTGTTGTTGTCGTGATTCACCTATACCTCTACTCCGCCAAAGTGCTAGGAGGAGAGCTAGGGGTGAGTATGAATATATATGAATGTATTCGCCTTGTGAAAGATTTTCTCGAGGAAGAACGAAGCCCGGACTCGAGAGAGCGGCGGAAATCGAGCTTATGTGAAAGTTGGACTGGTCCAAATAAATATTAATTTAGGACCACGTAAACACATCGGAGCGGCGTACAGATTTCGCAACGTCGGTGAGTTTGACTCGTCAAAATATTAAATCATTGTACTCACTACTAGGTGGACACACTAGGAGCGCCATTAGATCAAATTTTTTATCAAGGCTACGTTACATTTCGCCAGGGTCATAATATTGTCCTGTTTGTTTTATGTGAAATACATTTCTTTTCCGTAAAGGAAAACAGAAACTTGCCCAGACTCGCAGATTTATGTAAACAGAAACTTGCTGAGACGTGCAGATTTATATTTGGACGATTATGTCATAGGGTCACGTCGAATCGTGACTTGAAGAGATTGTCTGTGAGGTGCGTACGTACATCACATACACTGGAAGCGCCATTAGATCAATTTTTTTTTATCAAGCTACGTTAGATTTCGCCAGGGTCATCCTTTGCCTAAATGATTTTTTATTAATATTGTCCTGTTAAATAATTGTCATTTTGTGTGAAATACATATCTTTTCCGTATATTTTCTGAGAAAAACAGAAACTTGCTGAGAAATGCAGATTTATAAATAAGGACGATTACGTCATGGGGTCACACGAGTCACGTCTAACCTTGACTTGAAGAGATTTCGCAACGTCTGTGATAAACCAGGGTCGCCGTTAGGTCAAATTTCATATCAAGCTATTACTTTTGATTTGAACATGAATACTCTGCTGTTTATTTAGTGTGAAATACATTACTTTTTCGTGTTGGTGCAGCATTTCACTTCCTTGTATGCAGAAGATTTATAAATAACAACCATTACGTTACAATATCACATTTTGACTCACGCAATTTGTCGAACTGTGACTAGAATAGCTGCGAATGATGATGGTGCAACGCGGAACGTCTGCGATTGATGGTTCAACACCGATTCGTACCTATGTTGTCGTGTTTTTTCCTCTTATTCAACTTTGGCTTTATATTGAGGAATGATCTTCAAAGACTGCTCAGAGGCAAGAAAATTGACAGTAGGCACTATACGCAAACATCAGACTTCAGCGTGACTGCCGTGACTAATCTGATAGATTTCAAGCAAGAAAGCAGGTAAAAACTGCTTGCTTGCTTGATAAAAAAAGCCCGGTTATATTTTCTTCGAAAATTCTTGTCTAAATTAGGTTCGTTTGACGTTTGAAACGGGTCCTATTGTCGTCGCCATAATATACTATTGTCACTATTGGTATTCGGTTTGCGGGCGCATTCCACGACTGGGTACTTGAAGTGAAGTCAGTTTATTGATTGATGGGTAATACCGAATTATACCTTACAGAAAGACAAATCGCAAGATATAACAAAGTAAAAAATGAGGGTAAAGGTAAATTAGTAAAATGCGTAAGGATATAAAAGGAAATGGAATTCAAGTCATACCCCAAAATTCAACACCTCCTAATGATCAAGGAGGAACAGGAATGCAAATAGAATACCCGTATTATCCACCACCATTCATAGGGGAACGAAGATAAAACATTCAGGCGGTAAACTAGTAATAGACCCAACATATCGTCCGCCACCTGTCTTCGGTACCTGGGACGACTATCTCACAGGCAAACTGGTGGGTTAGTTATACCAAAAAGGGTAGTAAAAAATACATTAAAAAAAAGCTCCCCAAAAATGAATGTGAAAAAGCCGAGATTTGTTGTCAAAGCACTAAGCAACATCGATCTGATGCGATGGTGTGATTATTTAGGTATACAAATAACAGGCATTTATAGCCCAGATCAATATTCCTAAAAAGCATTATCCGTGTATCATTAATATGGATTCTTATATCGGTATATATTGGCACGCATTGTGGCTTGTGTTCCTAGTCATCAAAAGAATGTATTATTATACTTCGATTCCTTTGGAATGCCTTATACAGAATAATTTAAACAAAGAACTATACAAGATGGTATGGAAGTGATATATAACAATAGCCAATATCAAAATATAAAATCTCTTCTTTGTGGTTATTATTGTTTATATTTTTTACATCAAGCTTGTGTGTACAAAAAAATCTTTATGATATATTGAAACCATTCTCTTTAAACAGATACAATGTATAATGTCTATAATGAACAAGTTATTTCAAACAATTATCTAACTAATTATATATAAAATGGTTAAATCTTATTGTGTTAAACAAAAGAAGCAAACGAATTGTGTACCAGGATCAGAACAATATGAAAGAACTAAAAACAACAGACTCATGTTGAAATATATTTGTTCTGAATGTGGTATTACCAAAACAAAATTCGTATCTCAAAAAAGTCAAAAGGGTGGAGGTCTTATTGATTTCCTGAAGCATTTTAATCCGAAAGAAACGTTTGATGCTGTGAAAAAGAATAAGGTACTTGGATGATTGATTTCAAGAAGGGAGCTGAGTTGTTAAAAGATGCTTTCAAACCAGTTGATATGAAAAAAGCCAAAATAAATTATCAAAATATAAAAGAAGCATATAGAGCGAAAAAAACCAACGGTGGGAAACTTGGCCTAAGTGATTGGGCTCTAAAGTACGGTTATGTACGAAAACCAACTTTTTAATATAACATAATTGTATATAATGGTAAAATCATATTGCGTGAAACAAAGAAAAAAAAACTGATTGTATACAAGGATCAGAACGATATGAAAGAGCTAAAAATGGTATAGACTTATGATAAAATGTATTTGTGATGAATGCGGAATAACAAAAACAAGATTTGTATCTCAAACGTCATGCCAGGTGGTGCTTGGCTAGAAAAGAGAGGCCATAAAACAGTCGATAAAATAGCTTGTGTTGCAAGTAATTTTGTCAATCCAACTGCTACTTTTTAAGAAATGGTAAACGCAGCAGCGTACACTGAGAGGGTTGTCCAATACCCACCACTTGTTCAAAGTCGTGATTATAGAACGAAGAATATTCATGTCATGTTTTGTTTGTCGTGCGCTACTTTGGCCTGTCCGTTTGGCGCGCGTTATGTCAGTTTCGGTGCGTTACACTTGTGGAATCGAGCATTTGTGGTGTAGCACGATTATAGAACGAAGAATATCCATGTCATGTTTGTTTGTCGTGCGCTAATACGCATTTTGGCCTGTGTTTGGCACGTTATTTGTGGAATCGAGCATTTCTCTTGTAAACACGCTTTAGAACGATAAATATTCATAAATTTGTGTCATGTTTTTTTGCTTAATGAGATGCAATTTCACCAGATGTACGAGTCGTACGACTCGTACGAGTTGACTAGGCCCCTTCCTTCTATAATGAGATGCAATTTCACCAGTTGTACGAGTCGTACGACTCGTACAAGTTGACTGGGTGCCTTCATTAATGAGATGCAGTTTTAACCCATATTAAAAATGACACTTCAGGTTATTTCCATGAAAAGCATCACATTCACCACTTGAACCAATCGTACAAATGGCCACGACTTGTACGACTCGTACGGGTTGAATATTACCTTTCACGACTTTCACGACTTGAACAAGTGGTGAGTATTGGACATGCTTGCTAGCTTCTTGAGTGCTTAACAAACTCCCAAGTACATTATAACTCGATAGTGTACGCTGCTGCGTTTACCATTTCTTTTATAGCACAAACATAAACTGCAAACAGTTTTAAACTTGCATGAATCTGCTTACATTTTTGAAGCGCGCGAAAACTTTTCATTCAGCTGCAGGCCTCACTGACTCAAAGTTTTATATTAATCCTCAGTAACAATGATTGGCCATTTCTCAGCTTAAGATCCCGGCATCAGCTAACTAAACCTTTTTTCTTAACGAAAAACATTAACATGGTATAAAAATACGAGCGGACAAAGTTTTGAAGTTCAGTATTGAAATTCTGTGGCAAACATGCCGGCGGCATTCAACAGCGAGAATCAATCAAATTATGGTAAGAACAAAACTAAAGTTTAAATAAACACGTTGTTTGCAAATATCTGTGTATCTATATTTGAACAGACCCACAAAATATGGAAATCATGACTGAAATCATCGAAGGATTTGTGTGATTTTTGGTTGAGATCAAAATTGAACTGCACATCAAAGTTTTCACTCAGCAAAATTAAGATACGGTAAAGGCCGGTTTACACGCTACGATTTGTCGGCCCGATCTGTTGGCACACTCGTAAGGCTCATTTACACGCTACGATTTATCGGGCCGATTTTTCTTTTATCGATATAGCGCGAGGATGAAAATCGGCCCGATTTGTAGAATCTGTTGCGCTGCAACAGATTTTTAAAAATCGGGCCGATTTTCGTTCGCTCGGTCGTTTTCTTATCAAATCGGGCCGACAAATCGTAGCGTGTAAACCGGCCTTAAGCTTGATTTAAAACCGAGTCGGGAGCGGGAAAAATGAGCGGCGAAGCCGCGAGGGAAAATACCGCCTGCAACAAAACTTGGGCTTTTTAAATGCCGCCCACTTCTATCGGTTTTGTTGATCCAATTACCAATCAGAGTGAAGCTGTAATGCGAAACGTACCCATTATCTAATGATGAAATAAAGTGATGACAGGCGAAACAGTAAAACGCGACCTTAGAGTTTGGCTTTTATGAGTATGTCACTCAAAGATTGAAAAGTCATGAGACAGTGGAAAACAGTAGAGTTCAATTCCATCCCATTGTTACCATCTTCTGCTGTACACGAAATTGAAAAATTGAAAGGACATGTTACTAAAAGCTGTTTGTCTGGAATTCCACCCTCAGGAGGAACGAACAGAAACGAAGCATTACATAGAACTCTAAACAGGTCTTTAAAACGGTCTAGGATTGGTCTTGAGTTAGCATTGGCATTTCTAGGGTTATTTTTTTACAAATGGAATGAAAAAAAATCAAGAAAGTCCAACAAAAGAGGACAACAAATTAACTATATTCCAAAAGTCAAATAAGCGAAATGTGACGTCAGCTGTGGCTATTACACCGGGGATCAGCCATATGTGATTTGATTATAATTCACGAAAATCAAACCAATAACGTCTGTGACTGGCGAATTTACTTTCGTTCAGCTGATTTTACGTTTACTGCCGGATTGAAATCTATCTTGTGCCGCCAACATAAGCTTACTTTTACGTATTCGCCGACTTATTTTCGGCTTGGTTTGAGTTCTATTTTAAAGTAAAATTGATATACGTTAAATAAAAAAATATTCTTTTCTTTCAATGTTTTAAAATAGACTATGCTTTTGAACTCCAACCTGCTCACTCGCACGTAATTAAATATGCAAGATCAGAAACAACAACAATAATCATTGGAAATCATCGCTCCATCCGAAACCTTTCTTGCTCCAACCGAAATCGTCACAACAGAAAAGGTCTTAACATAATAAAAACATGTATAAAAAGATGGGATTGGAAGTAAGGTAAAGTTTATTTTCAAAGCGAAAGTTTACAATTGCGGCGCGGCAATAAAAGCTTATAAAGGCAGGGTGAGGACAAAACATGGACCCGGGGTCCATGGACCCCCAAAATGGACCCGGTCCATGGACCCCCTAATTTTCCTTTTTTTTTAAAGAAAATTTAAACAAATTGTATATTCATGACAGCAATCGCCTATCATACATGTAGGCTTAATTCCTTTTTAGTGTACTATTGGAATGGCTTAGAGGGGTGAAAACTTAATTAATAATTCTTCTACAATTCTTCACTGTCACATATGTCACATATAGGTTGATTGCCAGCTTATTATCAATACTTCTCACACACTGCTGAGAGCCATGTCAAGCTGATTGCCATAATTCTCACAACAAAATAACTCTATTAAACATACTACAGTGTTTTCAGTACGTACCTGAAATGATCTAAAATTGTACATGTAAGGGTGGGTGTAAGAGTGGGAATGTGGGAAGGTCAAAAATGGTGATGACAGCAACAACAACAAAATGCTCGCCATTCATGCCACAATATGCCTGCCTCAGGCCCCAGCAGTGTGTGAGAAATACATTTTCCACTTATTTTGTTTCACTCTGTCAGTGTAAGATTAACATTATAATTCTGATTGTTGTTGTTGACTTCAGTTCTTGATAAGAGAGCAATATAAATATGTGAAAAATTCAGTAAAAGCTTCTTCGCATCGACTTTCACACGTTGCTGAAATTTAAACGTTTTCGCTTGGGCAGCGCATACCTGGCGGCAAAGGACCGTGGGCAAGATAGGAAAATCTTGCCCATTCAGTCTCTCAGAACCAATCAGATTGCAGGATTCGAGAGTTCCGCCCGCTCGCGCTCTCAGAAAAAAAATAAAGATTTTTATTCATATCAATTTGTTTTTGATGTATGTGTTATTAATAACGTGCTACCACAAAGCAAAGCGTCATCTGAAACATATATTGTGGGAAATGCAAGTGGTAATAACACAGATAGAAGATGCTCCACGTTTTGTGTTGTATACACGCTTGTCCCCCACGCAAGAATTATTAGTTAAGTTTTCATCCCGGGGCCCTCTAAACCATTCCAATAGTACACTACATTGGTGTCATGAATATATAATTTGTCATAAAAAAAAAGAGGAAAATTAGTGGGTCCATTGACCCGGTCCATTTTGGGGGTCCATGGACCCCGGGTCGATGTTTTGTCCTCACCCTATAAAGGCAACCTTTGCCCTTCGGTCACACTTACAATCCGTCACGCATTGAACATTCAAGTCTTCGCTTTTCGTGAATGGAAACTTCATTCAAGCGCTTACACTGATGAAGAGTGATATAATTTTCTCAAAATATGTTCTCCAAAGAACATAGTGGCCAACGTTTGTTTTCGACGGTGAGACGATTCGGCGAGGTATATTTTTACCTTCCAGAATCTTCCAGTTCACTGAAGTTACAAATCTTGAATATTTACCAACGTTCGCTGATGTTTTGTAGGGCAGCGATGCTACACTTGCACCTAACGTAAAGAAACACTATGTTAAAGGACGAGCAAGACTACAGCCTGTAAGAGAGAATAAAGCAAGTAAATGTAATATAAAAATGCAAGAACACGGCACGCGGGAAATAAAATGTAAACAAGCAACACGCGCCAGTCTTACCACACATTGCCATCCAATCGGTCCTTTAGCCTTCACCGGTTCGAGTTCTTCGTTGGCTTCCAGCTCCTCTTAGTATTTCGCTGTCCATTCAGCGTCGGCCAGCGGGTCGCCAGCATAAGCAGTAGCTTCGTCAAAGTTAGTGAAGATCGCGGTGTTCTCCGTGATCAACATAATTTTTTGACACATCCTGTTCGGCTTTCTATCTATCTCGTATCCAGCGATAAAATTTATTTCCGAGTCCTCTGAGTCAAAACTCATCTCAGTATCCGATGAAATGGAAGCCATTGTTAATTTGAAAGAATTAAGATGACTCGAGATTCCAAATTGAAGGAATTTTGCCGAAGAAAGCCCTCGATCGACGAGGACAGTGCTAAACCACGAAACACCGAAACACCGAAACACCGAAACACCGAAACACCGAAACACCGAAACACCGAAACACCGAAACACCGAAACACCGAAACACCGAAACACCGAAACACCGAAACACCGAAACACCGAAACACCGAAACACCGAAACACCGAAACACTATACATTTCTCTTCGTGGTTTAGCACTGTCCGTCGACAGAGAAATGTATAGAGTCAACAGAGAACGCTCACACGTCACAGCTCACTCTCCCCAGATCCCCATTTTTGCGGGTCGTGAACCATTTGGAGCTTGAATTTAACTGGATACAAAAAATAGACGATTTTACCAAATCGAAAAATGTTTTGCGCAGTGATACTCAAAAAAATGTGGCCATTTTATTTAGCGAAAAACGTTTTGGGGGGTTAGGTGCACTTTAAGAAACATTTTCATATTTTGGATTCTTCGCCACAACTTAAGGAAATTTTTCATCTAATTCTATTATTCCATCATATCGCAGACCAAAGAATCTGGGATTTTGTTATGCTTGAATTATAGTGTCTTGTTTTCGTGATATTTGTAATTCGTTAGTACCTTTTGCTTCTGTATTGTTTATTTCTAGTCCGATTATGTAATTGCCTTTAAAGTTGTATTATTGTTCTAATTTTCCTTTTCAATTTGTTTTATAATCTTTTACCATGATTTTGTTTATTGTTCGTCATGTAATTATATTTATTATATATATAGCGAGAATTTCAGGTAATAAACAGTGCAAATAGAATTCTGTATTTCCAATATTTCGCATGTGAAAAAATCGATACGGCCAATCAGCTTCCCGTATAGCTTTTTCACATGTGAAAAATATAACCAATCAGCGTCTAGAATAGAACCACCTAGCCAATCAGAGCATAGCACAAATGGCTTCCGAGGCGGTCGAGAAAAACAGCGCCCGCTCGAAGTTTTTGTTTTAAAAAACATGGCTCAGTTCGGCTTCACGTTTTGTTCCTCAGCAATTACCTTTCGCTGATAGGAGCAAGCAAACAAAAATGCTTTGAGCAAAACGAACAGAGACGTTTCTTTGCTCAAAGAGGTTTTGAGAGCGAAAGCCGGAAATAGATAAAGAAGTTGAGTTGAAGCGAAAGACTAGTTTATGTGCATTCATCGTGGAGGTGAAAGAAAGGACGGAGGAGAATACGAACCAAAAACTTTAAGGTAATTTATTTCCAGCTTCGATACGGAAGAAAGGTTATCCCACGACCATGATAGATGGACAGGAATTTAGGAAGAGTAGTTGCAAAGCAGAAGGAATTTTAAAAAGCTGGCAAAGGAAACAAGACAAAAGCAGCCCGTCCTCTGACTGACGAAGAGGTCGATATTCTTTACGGCAAACAAACACTTTATGGTTGAACAACACCCAGCACTTCGGCTTGAGAGGATACTAAGAACATAGAGATATGAAGTGGGGCGATGTTCAACTCTAAACCAGTGCGGATGGAGCTGAATTTCTCGAATATACATGTATTATATAATTTGCCGAAGCGCTGTTTTTCTCAACCGCGGAAGCCATTTGAGTGCTATGCTGTTTCTGCAGGTATGCTTGTTTTGAGGAAAAATTAAGGGTGTTAGTAATCCGAGTAACGGCGTAACGCGTAACGGCGTAACGAGAATCGGCGTAACGACAATTTTTTGTCCAATTTTTTTTTCAATCATTTTTTTATTTTTTTAGAATCGGCGTAACGACAACACTTTTTTTTTATTTTTTAAATTTTCCAATTATTATAAAAGCGTGATGTAGACAAATTGATACTCACGCCAGCAGTGGGCACGTGCACCTTCAAATAAATACTAATATTTCTTCCCTAAAACTGACACGTCAAAACTGTAGCAACACAAGTGGCTATACAAGTGACACAAGTGGTCACAAGTCACCTACATAGAATTTACAGCCTGTATTACATACCTTAGTACAAGAATACACGAAGCACAAGCACGGATATTTCTTGGTACTCGCCTCGCATCGAATACGACTGGAATTCAGTTGCGTTCACCACACCTTTTGCCTACTTGAGCTCTATTAAAAGGAAATAGTGTTAGCTTCCGATGTTATCCTGTGTACGTTGAAAATCAACCTCGTTCCCAGGGTCTCTCTTCTTCCCGCCAAAAGCGATTGAATCAATCGCTTTTGGCGGGAAGAAGAGAGACCCTGGTAACGGGGTTGGTTGAAAATTAGCCAATTTATTGACAGAAGCTGATAAGGCGCTGATCTCCAAGATGGCGGGTGACCGAGCAGGGTGAGAGTCACTGTGCATTTGTATCCATCCATTGACCAACATTTGCAGAATATCGCGTATTTTTCTACAGTATTTATTTGAAGGTGCGCGAGTATCAATTTGTCTACATCACGCTTTTATAATAATTGGAAAATTTAAAAACTAAAAACAATTGTTAAAAAATTGTCGTTACGCCGATTCTAAAAAAATAAAAAAATGATTGAAAAAAAAAAATTGGACAAAAAATTGTCGTTACGCCGATTCTCGTTACGCCGTTACGCCGTTACGCGTTACGCCGTTACTCGGATTACTAACACCCGAAAAATAAAACTGATTTGAAGGCCATGTTTAATTCTCGTTATATATATAATAAACAAATTACATGATAGAAAGTGCTTTGTACGGATTTTATTCACTCGTTGCAAAACGTCGGAAAACTCACTCGTTCGCTGCGCTCACTCGTTCGTTTTTCGACGTTTTGCAACTCGTGAATAAAAATCCGTACGTCGCACTTTCTATTAAGTAATCTATATATAAGGGTCAATATTCTGTTATTACTCTGTGCAACTGATGAAGGTCAAACGACCGAAACGTTTTAGTAAAGTTTTTTAAATTTTTTACATATCAAAGGTTGTCCTTCTTTGGTTTTATCTTCGAACTGTACTATTATTAACCCACCAAAGCTTGGACTGTGTATCTCGTTGTGATCCCTATTGCTATGACATCTTCCGTTAAAAACCATGTTTTATCAGAGTATAAAACATAGAAAAGCGTGTTTTATCGTTTCGCGCGCGTAAATCTATATTTTAAAGCACATAAAGAAGCCAAAACCATGTATTATACTGTCATAAAACACTCCGGGAATTTGAGAACACTCGAGAAATTTAGAAAACACTCGCCTGCGGCTCGTGTTTTCTAAATTTCTCTCGTGTTCTCAAATTCCCGTCGTGTTTTATGACAGTATAATACATGGTTTTGGCTTCTTTATTTGTTAAATATAGTATGTCAAAACTTTAATGCAAACGTTTCGCCCGTTTGGGCTTCTTCAATACATTACAGGATTAAAAATACTTGGAATAAAAATGTTTTTAAAAATTAGGTCTTATATAAGCGAGAATACAATTCAAACAAATATTAAAAATTACAAACAATAAAATTCTTAATTACTGGTAAATAAAAATGAATGGCCTAGAGAAAGTGCTAATTAAAAGGTACCGGACCACTAGAGTATTACGTAATTACAAGGAAATTACAATGGAAATAAATAAACAATATAGTTCGTAACAAATTCCTAACTCAAAGTCCTTGAACTAAAGCGTTTTCTAGTGTACAATATTACTCCAGGGTAACTGGATCCGAATAAAAATTAAAGCCTTTGCATGATTGATAACAAAATCCTAAAATTTAGCCCCTGAACTCCGGTATTGTATGCGGCTATACTCTCAGCCTTGTAACAAATTCCTTGATTTAGCCCTTGAACGATTATATAATTATATTAAATTAACCATGATTACGTAAGAAGAACACCTGTGGGTAGTAGAAACAAAAGTATTTGTGGTTGCGAAATCTGACTTTAAATTCGTTGCTTGTGGATCCTATATATTGAACATTACATTTATTACAAGTGACTAGGTAAATCACGTTCTTAGATTTGCAATGGAGATGTTGTGTGATGGGATAGATTCTGTTGGTGCTAGCGCTAGTGAAGTGATCAGATTCTACTAAAAAATTACGACAGAGATCACATTTCCCTTTGCATTTAAAACAACCTTGTACATCTGTGTTATTGTAATTAGTGCGGCGAGGGCGTGCTAGAATAGCTTTAATGTTTTTGGTTCTTCTGAATGATGGAATGATGGACCCCTTGGGGAATATTTTGGCTAGAGAGGGTGAATTGTAAATGAGATGTTTATACGAATTAAAAATTTGTCCGATGCTATGTAAACTTGGGTTGTAATCTAAAACAAGCGGAAACACTTTCTTAGACTCCTTGGTGGTGGGGGCAAGCAAATTTTCCCTAGGAATTGATTTGACTCTGTCAAACTGTTGCTTAAAGGAACACTGTCCTGATTTTAGCACGATTTTGGGAAGCTCAGAAACATATCTAGATCATAGGAAGTTGAACAATAATGGTTTGATTCTGTAGAATAGCACTCGACAAATGACTGGAACCCATTAGGAAGTGAGGATGATAAACGACAGCGAGGATGGAAATGGATTGCAATATGGATTATATTAAATTCATAATTAAAGATAATGAAAATATAATAGAAGCTCCAATTGAATTCAGAGATAAACCAATACCAGCTCCAAGAACAAAAAAGACATTAGTGAAACCAATACCAGCTACAACAACTAAAGTTATCCGAAAAGATAAACCATTGAAAGGCTTCACTAAATCATTTGATATCTCAATCAAACATAATAAAGATCCATTGGTTCAATTGATGAGCACGAGAAAAGCAATTGATATTCTCTTAAGAAAACAATTAGATGAAATGAATGGTTTCAAATTCATTGAAACATTAGAAATTACATTTGAAAAACAGTTAAATGAAGATGAAATAACCATTAAAACAGCCTATTGTAACAGTAAAACTCAAACAATTGTTAATGAGAATGATATCAATCAAACATTACAAACTGACAAACAACATATATTAAGAGTCTCTGACTGAGAAAACCAGGCAGAGGCCGGAAGAAGGGGGTCCGCCGATCTCCTTAATATTTATGTTGGTTGTTGACTCTACCCAACTAGTAACCATGGTAACATTCATTTCTTGATTGACTTTATTGTTTTCGAGAACAGACCACCCCTCAAAAACTGCCCAAATGGTGTAGGAAAAGGGGTGATTTTAGGTCAACTTTACCAGATTATATCTTTCGACTATCAACATAACACATATTCTTTGGCCATTTAAATGCATACTAGAACAAGTGTTTACGGTAAATCGTTTACGTTCAGCAAGCATACAAATGAAGAAATCCATGCTTGGCGACATTTTCAAAAATCGCAAAAACTACACATTTTTAAGTGGTTATTTCTCGTGTGTCCGGGAAGATACAAATATAAAACTAATTGCAAGTTACTCACCATACATAGGTAGATCATATAAAGCAGTGTTGAAATTGGTCCATTGAATATAACATTATTAACGGGTCACTGTTTACGAGGATTTCTTGGTTTTCGCTCTTCTGGGCTAATCGCAGACTGTCGTGAATTCTTTTCGCTGTCGATCTTTTTGTCCGGATTTTGACTAGCAAACTGTTCCAGAATAACTGTACAACAGTTAGCTATCCAGATTATTCCCGATTCCAGCTTCAATGAAGACATAGTGAAACAAAACGTCACCGTTGGAGAATTGCGTGACAGAAGTCAGGTATGCATCGAGTCAGTTCAGCTTCGACGCGTCCTTTCAAAGCGAGAAAGTCCATGTAAGATTAACATTAGAGTTTATTTCATCCTTGATGTTGGCTCCTAGTTCGTAGCGAACTCTCAGAAAGTCCACAAATTCGTCCCATTTTCATCTCACTGTATTGCAACTCGCTGTTGGCCACTATCAATTCGTCTGTATATTTTGTAAATCGTCCATTATTTCTGTGATCGCCCAGCTATGTTTCGGTTCTCTAATTCCTCAGAGAGTCCCATGAAAGGACTTTGTTGAATGTGGCGAATTTTCAGGCGAGGAAATTTACTCAACCCTGACTACGATGGTTGTTGATAAAAAAGGTCGAGTTTATAGCTTGGTTGTCAAAAGAAAAATAATTATTCAGGTAAAACTGATCAAATATTCGGCGTCAAAGACACAGTCTTTGTCTTGATTGATTTGTTTTGAAACAGCGAAAGTTTAATTAATTATTTATGGCTTGCAAATAACAAATGCCTTAAATATTCTGCATGTATTGTGTATTATTTGGAATTAGATATAGACTGAAAGTTGCGCGCGCTCTGATTGGTTAAAATATGTTTTATCAGAGTTTAGAAAATAGCTGCCATATAAACGGCATGGAATCTGACCGTACATTATTTTCTTTTATGAAATAAACAAAATACTATGAGCGCTTTGATTGGCTCAAAACCATTTACCATATAAACTCTATGGCAACATAGAAAATAGCTTCACTGTGTTCAATAATAAATTCATTATTTCATAAAAAACAATAGAAAGCGTCTCACCAAACCTCGTTCCCACGACTTTTTTCCTTCAAAGGGGACGGACGGGAAGAAAAAGCCCTGGGGACGAGGTTGACATTTTCCCTGTGTTTCCATAGAGTTGCGGTAATACTCGTGAAAGTTTGGGAGAACTCGAAATTGCTGAGCCATAGCATTTCTCGTTTTCCCCAAACTTCACTTGGGGGACTCCCATATGAAAGTGACTCGTCGTCGTCTCGTTTAGGGGTGTAAATTATGGATTTTGGTATCACTTAAGGTGTATTTTTAGCCATCACAGTATCGTTTAGGGTTGCACTCGGAGAAATTAAAAGAAAACATCGTCATACTGTGTTATTGGGCTCATTACCGGAGATTGATTGCAACTTTTAAATTAAAGTCACTATAACTCATAGTTGTCTGTCTTTTTTAGAATGGTATCTTTTAGGGGTCAAATAAAGCTTGAGCCACGCCTAGATTGGTCTCTTTTAGGGGTTTAATTCAACATTTCCGACGAGCATCCCCGCCCTATCATATGGGAGTCCCCCCGGGATAAATTTACAGCTAATACCAAACAATCGTCTCCTAATTTAGAACATCCAATGAAATATTAACAAGAAACGTGAAAATGTTTTGACTCTAATACTACAACAAAATCGTTCCAGATAATTGTCTCTATTTGCACGATGACTTACAATGAAATATGAAAACTATGTTCCGTGACCTCTTTGTGTAAAACGGCTGCTGAATTATTAAACGTTTTTAACCGTTACTTTCGGAATTCTACAGTATAAGATCGATAGAAGGCTATTGGAGCCCTCTTGGATTTCCCGGCATTATGAAAAATATATATACAAACAAAAATATTCTGTAATGAATACATCCGTTCAGCCATTGCGTTATGTGCTAAAACAATTAAAACTATGAATCCAGGACAAAAGACTAAAACATGTTTATAAAGTTAAAAGACTTTGATTACTTGTTGTTGTTGTTAGACTGGTTAGTAAAGGAGTATGATTTGATTGAAAATTATATGTCTATGTTCATGCGATGAAAAACACACAAAGCTAGTTCTCATAACTTGATGTAGTTTGTTTCCGCCAGAAGCTCTTTTATTTCGAGAAAAATAAGATAATCGGTTTTCGCGTTCGGATATTGAAAATGCCCAAAGTTGAAACCTAAAATATGCGACTATAAACTATCCTCGCGTTCGCAAACCAAACCATACAGAGAGCTTTGGACACTTTCTAACGACAGATGACAATTTTTATGGCTGTAGCAAAATTTACCATAATGAAACAATTCAAAGATAAGGGAGAGGTATTCACGATAACAGAAACTCTTATTAGGTAGACATTTTCTATGGCATAATTCACCATGTGGTATAACTCCAAATTTTCTCAATCCTCGCTTAATCGCACATTTAAACATTAATCTAAAACATACCTGATAATTGGCTTGGGTTCTTTAAGGCATTATCTTGGAGACAGTATCTAAGTCAGCCGATATTTCGATGTACCACCAAATAACGTATTGACGGGTCCACATTCTTTCGTTCCGAAACAAAGCAAAGCAGCTATTTAAAGCCAAATATTCTCTTGTTTCTCCTTTCTTGGTGATTGTCTTTTATAATAGTCCTTTTCTTGCCAAAAAACCGAGAGCCAGGAGTCCACAGAATCGATTTTTATAGCCTGTTCGAACTGAATTGCTGTGAAATATGCAAATTATCTGGAAATAATTATATTGCGTTACCTGACTCCGTGACTAAAGAAGTCGACTGCGCAGACTCAATCTACACAAATTTACATATTTGGATGTCACGTTAATCACGAAATATATCAAAGCGAGAGTTACGCGTTTCGAATAATTGATTTATGTTATGTGATTTATGCTGATTTTGAAGCAATCGTTGAGAAAATAGATGGTTGCATATACTGAAACCTATCAAAAACATATTGATTGTGGATATGGTTATCTGAAAGTAATGTGTTGTTATAATGATAAATACAGTAAACCTGTTCAGGTCTATGGAGGTGAAAATGCTGTTTATAAGTTCATGGAAAATATGTTAGAAGAAGTTAAATATTGTAAAAAGATGAAAAAAGAACACTTCAACAAAGATACGATCCTAAGATTTTCAAAACTGCCAAAAAGTGTTACATTTGCAATACAAAATATGTAGAAAACTGATATTAGATTCAGAGATTATTGTCATGTTTCTGGAAAATATAGAGGTTCAGCTCATCAAGACTGTAATATAAACTTTAAATTGAGTGATAAGATACCAGTTATTTTCCATAATCTTAGAGGTTATGATAGTCATTTCATAAGTAGTTATAAGTAGGGGGAAAGAGAAGGGGGACTTAATAAAGTAGGTTATAAGTAGTTATGTAACTGAAAAACCCTTGTAGGGAGTTGCAATAAAGTTTCCATTCCATTCCATTCCATTCCATTTCATCATGCAAAATATAAGTGATGTTATTAAGAAACACACATACAAAAATAAAAAAAGGTGAACAAAAGAACTCAACATAAACGTAATACCCAATAATATGGAAAAATACATGGCTTTTATGTTAGGTAAAAATTTAGTATTCTTAGATAGTTTTCAATTCATAAACTCAAGTCTTGAAACATTAGTTGATAATCTATCAACTAATTTAAGTCATTTAGATATACATCAGAATATTTTACAGATGATAAATTAACATTAATGAAACAAAAAGGAGTTTACCCTTATGACTACATGGATTCATTCAATAAATTCGAAGAAGCACAATTACCTTCTAAAAATTACTTTAATTTATAGTATTCTGAATAATGAACATATAACAGATGAATCTTATAATCATGCTCAAAATGTATGGAATACATTTAAATTAACAAATATGGGAGAATATCATGATTTATACTTGAAATCAGATATATTATTGCTTGCAGATGTATTTGAAAATTTTAGAAAAACATGTACGGAATACTATATAAGCTTGACCCATGTCATTATTTCACATCACCCAGGGTTGAGTTGGGATGCAATGTTAAAGATGACAGATATTAAATTAGAACTTATGACAGATATAGATATGTTTCAATTTGTTGAAAAGGGAATGCGGGGGGGGGGGGGGGGGGTATATCATATATAGCTAACAGACATAGCCTGGAAAATAATAATACATGAAAAACTATGATGAAAAACAAGCTATCAAGTACATAATGTATTTAGATGCTAACAACTTATACGGCTATTCAATGTCTCGATATCTGCCGACCGGTTGTTTCAGATGGATTACAGAAAAAGAAATCAGTAACGTCAATCTAGCCAAATATGAAGATGATAGCAAAAAAATTCCATGAATTGCATAACGACTATCCAGTAGCCAGCAGAAAGAGCAGCAGAAAGAGTAAAAGTCATTGTTGAAAAATATTCAGAAGAAATATAACATATCAATCGGACAGGTTCATAAAATAATTCCAACCCTTAACGATAAAGAGAAATATGTTTTGCATTTTAGAAACCTTCAATTATATTTAGATCTCGGATTAAAAATAAAGAAAGTGTATAGAATCTTAGAGTATAATCAATCTCCATGGTTAAAGCAATACATCGATTTCAATACACAAAAGAGAACAAATGCTAAAAACATTTTCGAGAAAGACTTTTCAAATTCATGAATAGCAGTGTATTTGGTACGACGATGGAAAATATTCGCAAACGAGTTGATGTCAGACTTGTCACAGATGAGAAAAAAACTTACGAAATTAACAAGCAAGCCAACATTCGTTTCATCCAAAATATTCAATGATAATTTGGTAGCAGTGCATAAAATCAAAGAAACACTGACATTAAACAGGCCGGCATATGTGGGAATGTATATCTTGGATTTTTCTAAGACGTTAATGTATGAATTTAATTACAATTACATCAAGAAGAATTATGGAGACAAATCAAAACTATTATTCACAGACACAGACAGTCTGAACTATGAAATAAAAACTGATGACGTTTATAAAGACTTTCAGAAGGAAAAACGCATGTTTGACAACAGTGATTATCCTCAAGATTCACCATATTTTGATAAATCCAACAAAAAGATTATAGGAAAATTCAAAGATGAAGCCTCAAGCATACCAATCACTGAATTCGTCGGTTTGAGATCAAAAATGTATTCATACAAGAAAGAAAATGATACAGAGGGTAACACAGCAAAAAGAATAAAGAAAAATGTCAGCAAGAAGAACATCAAATTTCAAAATTATAAAGATGTTTTATTAAACAATAAACAGATTATGCATAAAATGAAAACAATTCGTATAGATAGTCACCAAATAGGAAGCTATGAAATCAACAAGATATCTCTAAGCTGTTTCGATGATAAACGATATATTCTAGATGGTATTAAAAGTTATGCTTACGGACATTATCACATAGCGGGCAAAATTACTGAATTCTGATTGGCTAAGACAGAGGGCATTTTTTCTTAATCAAGGGCACTTTTTGGTAATCAAGGGCATGATTACTTGATCCTGATTGGTCGAGCGGCAAAATTTCTCGCTCCTAATTGGCTGAGCGCGCTGCACTTTGTGGCTTCTTGACGGCGGGATTTTGAGCAGAATTTTCAAACACAGCGCTCGCTTGTACTTCGCTTCGGAGTTTGACTTCAGTTTCCCGTTTTATTTCATGAGAAAGGAATGGAAACCGGCTGATAGCTTGAAACGAAATTCCGAAAAGCTGAATCTCAGTGTTTCACTCGAAACAACAGAAGATTATTTCAATTGAAAAGTAGAAAACTTGCATCAGCTACTGACACTTGGCTAGTTCATTCATGGCGGCCAACTGACTTCTTCGCTTCACTTCTGTTAAATACGGGCCTCATCACGTGCAAGCCAAAGTAAATAGCACAGAGTTTGTTCAAAGAAAGAAGAAGGTCAAATTAAACAGAAGAAGTTACCTCTACAAGTTTGTTTGGACTCGTCGTTTGCTGTTTTATCGATGTAGGATTGTACATGTCAAGCAGCTCGCATGCAGCGGAAAGCTTCAAAACATTCAAACAGGTAACTTACTTGGCTTGGATTGAGTGTAAGCTTGTTGTTTCTTTTTTCACGATTTAGATTTTTCTCTTAAGAATTACTTAACAGTCAGCGTTATCCTATTCTGAACGTAAGGTTTTGCTTGATCTTGCTGTGATTCTGCGTGATCAGATTTTAGAAAGGAATATTTTCGTTCCGCAGGCTGAATTAAGCTTATTAGCCGCCCGCTGAAGGTTTTTCGAAAATTTTGCCCTTTATGTGATAAACAAGTAATCGCATTGTTCCCTCGTGCAATTAGAGATTAATTTCACTTGTATTTTCCAAGTTTTTTTTTCGTGAAATTAATCCCTAATTGCACTCTGGCCCATGCGATTACCTATACTTATAAAATAAATCAAATAACAGCTTGAGTAAACTTTGGTATAAAGTTTTATATAAATTTTTCTCTAAATGTTTACAGTAAATTTTACTAAATGATTTTATATCATACATCACCTGAGAATCACACCATAGAATCATTTGAATATTTCAGGGAGGTGATTCTTGACGCAATATTTCGACATATTTAAACACATAAAATAATTTTGGAAAATATGTATATTTTTGCGCATTTTATGATTTAAATATTTAGCGCAATTTATGATTTCATATTTGACGCAATTTTATGATTTCAATATTGTGCGCAATTTTATGATTTCATTTGATGGAATAATGCGCTGAAACCGTCTTCGCTTTGATTTTTAATTTTTGACCCCCCTAATTTTTTCACATATAGATTTCATTTAATGATTTCATAATTTGATTTCATTTGATGGAAAAGTGCGCTGGTAAATTTAAACGCATCATAATTTTATAAAAGCATATAGTTTTAATATTTGGTGCAGTTTTTTATTTCAATATTTTTTCGCAGTTTTCATTTGATGGAATTATGCGCTGAAACCGCCAACTGTTATGTTATAGAGGTTCTGCTGATCATATGCAATGTATGGGTCTTGGTGACGTGATTGGCTTGATATATTCTTTTCATTGAGAAATGTCAAGAAAGTATAATTCTGAAATGCTGGAATAATATTCCCGAATATAATATAAATTTAACTTGAGTAAACCATTTGTCAATTGCAAATGCAGCCCCCCCCCCCCCTCCCCCCACTTTACCAAAAAGGAAGCCAAAATCCTCAGCTTATCATATTTCGTTGAGACGTTTCACTTTAAGGCCTGGGAGATAGTCATTCCAATAAATAACACTAATGAATTGTTATATCATGGAGGCACAAATTGCAACAGTGGCATTTATTGAAATTTCTTGAAAATAATTCAAAACAATATTAAAACAATGGTGCATTCATAATATTTAATATTTAATACTTTGATCGAACATAACTTTCTAACAAATTGGAAAAAAAACAGGAACTTTAGCAACTTGAATATTGAACACATAATTAATAATTAATAGAATGATATATTTGTTGGTAATGTACAAATTGAACACCTTCCACTTGTTCCATTGTTTAGGGCCTGAAAAGAAGAAGTGACATGTTTAGGTTTCCACTGAGTACTTATGGATTTTACATGTGCACGTCCCATAGCATAGAATTCAGTCAGTGTTCAGTTGCCAGTTGAACCGGTCTGATTCGGTCATAATCTTGACTATACAAACTGTAAAACCCGAGCTCGGTTTTTTTAATACACAGCTCGGTACAGAAACGATATATGTTCATTTACCATAGCCAAGCAAAACAACTCGATTTATGAACACAAATCACGATCATATGGCTCAATAATAAGCTGATGGTGCCAAATCAGTTTGTGTTTTTTTTATTCGGTACACAACTAGCCACACGTACAGTGTAGCAATAGACCATTTTACAGTTCAGTGAAATGTAACCAAGCCTCTGTATGAAAGCGAGGTTAGGGTTGACCATGAGATGATAGAGATCAGAAACTACTTTACATAATAACAGAATAATTTACATTTGAAAAGAAAGAAGGTTTGTATCACAACAAAGTCACCTCCAGCCTCACGCTGGCTTAGAATCCAGGCTTCTGTTCAAAGGCCTGGATTCTAAGCACATAACTGTAAAATGGACTATTCTTCATCGAGGGCAAGCAGAACTGTGGCTGCGTCGTACACATTTCCCTTAGAACTCGATAAATCTTTGAATAACATTACGTCCTATTCGGAAATTAATATTCAATTTACACACTAACCGCTCGAAGCGACATCTAATAATAACGAGTAATAACATCCACGAGTATTGCCACAAAAGACCACAAAACAGCCTGATAAAACGATCGAACTTTACACAGCTATGGACGCCTGGAACATGCAGCCGGCGTACACTAAAACGAGGCAGCGCGAAAACGAGGCCAGGTGCAGTCTTCAATGAATCAATCACATAAAATTTCAAAATATCCTCGCTGTACACAGATTAGGAGGCGTTCTTCGAACGCAATAAATGTTCCGATTGTAAAACAGTCTGTCTTATCAGCGAATATTGACTTGACACTCTTGACCTCTACAATACACACAGTTTTGGGAATGCAAATAATTTGAAATAATCAGAACTCAATCAGGCTTATTTTCACCTTTTGGCATAACATATTAAATTATATTTTCATTATATCAAGGTTTGTGTGTTGACGGTATGTGTAATCACTATTGAGTTTGAAAATAAATTGTTTAACGTTTGAATTTCCATCATCTTAACTTAAATAATTTCCTTCCTTTTTCTAGAGATGAAGACCGTCGAAGGTCATTGTGTTTTTAGACAACCGCGAGTAGACAAGACACTCATGTGGCTAGCTCAAGTTTAATACTCGCTTTTTCAATATATATTTGCCAGTTTTTAATTTTAGTCATGACATTTTGTTTCGGTAATTTCAACAATAAGTTGTAGAAATTGTCCTTTTTCCTAAAATTAAATGTCCTGATTTGTGGCAATTCACGCCAGTGACTTCTGGTGATTATATTCCGAATTTGGACGCTACACGCATGCGTCTTTTGCACAAGTAGCTTGTAGTGTACCATAAGGGAAACCGCGACACAAAATAAAACAATACATACCTTGCGCCGTTGCAGTAGTATTCGGAGCGTTGTTAGAAGCAAAATCTTGTAATTTTAAATTTTCCATACGTTTCTTTAAAATTTCCAAAAGTCAACATCTTAGGAGAAATTGATCGAGTGTGCCATGACAAAAACTACCCACACCATCATATTGTGTCACGCAATATATTGCGTTACCCAATATAAAAAAGGGAGCCAAAAGTGAAGTCCGAAATTGTGAATAAATCGGTGTGTATTTCCTGAGGCTTATCATATTTTGTTCAATCTGTTTGCTTTGCTTCGTGAGGTTGAAAGCTAATTGACAGTGAAGGCCTGGGAGATAGCCAACCCAATAAATAACACTAAATACAACATTACATTATGAATAGGTCATGTTGATGTTTTTAAAAGAGAGATACTACTACCAGGCACAAATTGCAACGGTGACATTTATTTAAAATCCTTGCTTGAACATAACTTTCTAACAAATTGGAACAAAACAGGAATTTGGCATTAATAAATAACAGTATATCTTTGTTCATGATATACAAATTCGTACACCTTCCATTGTTTAGGGCCTCAAAAAGAATTTTATTTTACACGCCTTTACATGTCTCCGCAATTCTGCACGACTCATAGCATTAATTTCGAAAGGTTGAACTAGTCTGATTCGGTCTTGACTATACAACTGTCCAACGTAAACCCGAGCTACACAACTCGGTGGGTTATATATTTCAATCACAAATCATGGTTATCAGAGTGAAATGACACAGTTCGTGTTGTTTTGATATACAGGCTAGTCAAAGACCGTCGAGCGGGCTTGACAACACAGCGCCGAACTGCGGCTTATACTCGCACCAGAGACTTGGGACCTTATGGAAAAACTCCATTCATCCCGCTTTCTAAACACCTAGCGTTTTTGTCCCTTGTGCTTATCCCATAAGACTGTGCGGGAGTATAAAGGGACATCTGAGGAACACAGCAAACTAAAGAAAGATGGGAGATGATATTTGCGTTGAAAATCGATCAAACGAGTTAGTTTCGAAGGCCGCTTTTCAGCGTTTGTCGTTGGTTAAGTGAACATTTAAGATATGTAACAATTTTTTTGGTTCTTAAAAAAATATTGTAAGAAACTAGAGTAAATTTACTTCATTTGGTCAAAACAGAAGTCATATGCACGGCCGTTGAAAATCTATGAGCTATGTAATTTGGGCCGCATTGGTGGGAGGCGAGTGCTCTCATCACTGTGCCATCCCTGCTCCCCATAATTCCTTTAATTACAGTCAAGGTTCTCGTAAGCGACCACCTCAGGAATTCGAAAACGTGATCGTAACTGGAGGTGTAAGCAGAACAAGTAGTCGCTTACGAGAGCTTAAAACAAAGGAAAAGACCAGTTGGTACATAAGTTCCCAAAAGTGGTTGTAACTACATGTAGAGCTTGTTCGCTTATGCAAGTGGTTGCAACGAGAGCATTGTGTTTTTGTTTTTGTGTAGTCTGTTCATTTCGACCCAAACGACGACTAGCCGACGACGACTAACGACGACTAAACGACGACTAACGACGACTAGCCTGCACAGATGTCCTGTCACTTGTCTGAATTGTGCAATGCAGATACATATACCCATATACACATGGGATAACAAGCTCTCTGAGCCTTGAAAGTTTGTATATGTACAAGGTAACAATACTAAACAGGCTAAGCTTAAACTTGTGGTGTAAACAGGTTGCCATTTTTTGGACGAATTTGTGTCGGTTTTCTGTTCTTCCCGTTAATTGTTTCAAATATATGCCTTTAGCACTCGTTCATTCGCATTTCTTGTACATTTTACAGGCATTTACCATTAAATATTTCTTTTCAAACTTCATGCATTATTTAGTAGACTTAACTAACTTTTGTTTGATTTAGAAAGGCCAACGTTTTTAATGATTTTAGCCATATCTTTTTCCAATTTCACTGTCTCGATTGCAAACAAACCGCTCCAAACAAAACTGTCTGAATGTTGTAATCAATCACAAATAAAACCAGTTTCACGCGATATTTTGCGAAACATGGTCACGAAGTTTCAGGGACGAGGAGGCTCATTATCGAAGGTGTTTTCTTCTAGCTGAGATTTCGGTGTATGTGTGGAGGACGTATCGGAATTTTATCGCGGGGTATGACACTTAAGCATGAGCTGGACCCAGATGTTCAAAACCTCCATGGCAGTTTGATTTCATACCATGTGTGTGTACAACTTGCTACTATCATGCATGATCCTGTCTGTGTTTACATTATGATAATAATTATCTATTTCTCTTCCAATTGACAGGGGTTCTTGCATCTTCTCATAATTTCTAACTTTTTATTGTATTGCTTTTTATTTCTCAGATCCTAGCGACTGATTATTTTGGTTTCTACTCTTGCAACTGGTCATCCATCATGTTATACCATATGGCTTCTATACTTTGCCTCTCACTTGGCCTTTTATTTGTACCTTGCACAGGTAAATTGTTTTACATGCATCGCGTTTTATTTAACTGCTTCTTTGATTACTATTGTGCCACGAGGCTCAAACAAAATCAATAAAAATACCTGTATGCGCACCCTCGATAGTCAATAAACAATTTTCCAGTTATCATCAGACTTAATATTTCATCTACCAAGAGACTCTACTCAGTCGCTCTTTTACTTTGACTGCTCGAATACAGCTGTTTCGAGAAAGGTTGTCGGTAAAAAAGCGCACGCGACAATCCCGAAAAGTAATCTGGGATATGATAAGCAAGGTACGTTCCTGACACTGTAGCTGTCAAACCTACTTTTGTTGCTTTCTTTTAGCACTCGCAAACATACGTCCATGGCGTCTCGTGCCATTTTCTCAGATTTCCCTGAAATGCTGAAGTTAAGGAACCGTGAACTTAAAACTACCCACAATACCTTTCGGGTTTGTCGCGTTCGCTTTTTTTCGACAACCTTTCTCGAAACAGCTGTAAACGCTCACTCTCTGATACGCGCCCTCCTTCAAAATAGCGCCCACCCTCTAATAAATGCCCCCTCTCCCCTCACTTTTTCTGTCCGGTCAATTATACGAGATTGAAAGGGTTTAAAATAGTTTCTTATACAGTAAATTATATGTCCATGTGTTTGCAGAGTTCGTGATGTGTACTACCGTAAAAGCTCTATTAAGCCCCCGTGGGCTTACCGTAGAATTCCGATAATAACGGCCCCCGTTATTTTCGGATTTAGCAGGCCAAAGGGGCCGTTACTTTCGGGTAGCCGTTATTTTCGGGTAGCCGTTACTTTCGGATGCTTAGAAAACGTTTGTAATTCAGCAGTGGTTTTACACAAAGAGGACGCATAACAGACATAAAAAAGGTCATTCAGGTTGCATGCTGGTTATTCATTATCCATGTAAACAAAGTAAACTGTATTTTTTAAGGGGCCGCTATTATCGGGGGGGCCGTTACTTTCGGGGGGCCCGTTACTTTCGGGGGTTTAATAGCAAGGTAAAAAATTAACGTTACTTTCGGGTAGCCGTTATTTTCGGGGGGCCCGTTATTATCGGAATTCTACGGTATTTAATTTCAGGCCTCAAGAAGGGGGGGGGGGGGGGGGGTTCAAATCATAAATTTTCGAGAAAATTCACATTAATTTTTCATACTTTACTATCACTAGAACAGAACAAGAAATGGGTTATGTATGACCGTCTTACAAATGCAATGTCATTCATACCTAACTCAATGATACTTCTGGAAATTTAATACCATATTTCAATACAAGGTGGCTGAAACGTCCGAAAAAATATTGCTGAAAAGTCATTTATATCAGCCTGATGGAAGGGGGAGGGGTCTTAATAGAGAGGGAGGGGGGGCTTATTACAAAATCTGACTTCCAAAGGGCTTATTAGAGAGGGGGCTTAATAAAGAGGGGGGCTAAATAGAGCTTTAACGGTATATGTCCTATTGCGATAAGCGCCCCTTTATCCAAAATGTTAAATTAATGTGTAAATCTCTTCGTATACATGTAGTAGTCAAGAGCAGTTCAACTTTGATTCTGAATTACCGATGATTGTAAAAAATGGCGACTTATAAACACGACGAACACAATACTCAACCTATGTTGTCTCAGTACTCGCCCAGAAAAGAAAAACAGGGTGAGGGGAGGGGGACGCTTATTTCAAATTTTGGCCAATAGGAGGGGCGCTTATTCGAGGGGAGGCGCTTATTCGAGGATTTACGGTATTCGATTTACTCTGCTCCTCGAAAGCCCTTGTAGAAAAGAGAGTCACATAATGATATATGTGACAGTGACACTCAGTTTTGAGAAAACGGGCTTTCTAACCTTATTTGAAGTCATGTTTCCAATGACCCTAATGTTAATGAGGTACAGAGCACATGTTTCAAAATGAATTATTTTTTCCATTTACTTGAGTTTCTTACAATTAGAAATGTGTTATATCTTAGTGAAAAGCTAATGTGCAACAATTTATTGCTTCACTTTCCTGCATGTCTCTTGTCGTGTAGCGTTTTTAATATTAGCTATTTTTTTTATTGTTAACAGCATTTCTCGAGGTGGGAGTTTCCAGTTATCTTGAGAACACAGTCTATCACGTGCCTGAAACTGGCTGGACTTTGGTGACACCATGGATTGTCACTTCTCGGAATGGCTTGTTCGAGGCAACTGCCTCAGGAGGCAAAGGATTCCATGACAGATTCATTACGCCCGAATCTGGAATATACTTTATTGCGCTCAACCTTCATATGGCAAATACAACTGCTGGCTTTTTAAAAGCAAGTTTGGTGATCAATGGTGAGTTTGAAGAGGCAAATGGATTCGAAGGTATGCATGGGAATATGACATTAAGAGAAACTATAAGTCTATCTGGATTTTTTGCGCCTTTATGAAAATGATGCAATAGCCTTGTACCTTTATGGTTCCGAGGGATCACTGTTGCGTGACAGCACTTTTTCAGTCATGCAGATGTCACGTATAGGTTCTGTGCCTGGTTTCCATGCCATATTATCACGTGACCAAGTTATTCAACCCAAAACAATGAGTCGCCTTGAGAGCTTGAGAACTAGTGGCACCAAAGGGTTATTCATGATGCACAGCGGCACTTCACCGTCCGTTGGATTGTTTTGCGCGATTCTCGAGGGGATTCACAAATTTACTTCCAACATAAACATCGAATCTGACAACCAATTAACTGACTGTATTCTTGCCATTGTTTTGAACTCAAAATCTACTTTGATTAAAAGGTACTCATCTGGAGCAAAGAAATATTCTACTAGTGTATCTGGATTGTTTATTTGAATCGCGGGGATTGTGTTGAGCTGAGGATTGAGTCTACGAGTGGTGTGCACCTTACCGTTCTATTAGGCAGCAGTTTCTCTGGCCTTTTTCTTGGATCGAAAATAGATGTTACTCAGCAATTCTCGGCCAGTTTGCTTGGGCAAAAATCAAGCAGGAACAAAGCTCGGATGGAATGCGGTGGACAACTGGGTCATAAACAGCTCGAGGCGGAATTTCCAGTCGGAAGAAATGATTTTGAGGGCTAATCATAGCACATTCATTTCTAAAACGAATGGGTTGTTCTTAGTGACAGCCCTAATAAATATGAATGGCTCAAAAAGAGGCTCAAAGCATTTGCTTGTTGCAGTTAAGGACCCTCCGTCTGGTTTGACTGGTAACAGTGGACTATCAGCAGGACAGTCATTCTCATCAGGTCCAAGTTCATTAATTGTCAGTGGTGTTGTCAAGCTTGATAAAGGTGACGCAGTGACTGTTTACATCCAAAGCGATACTAATGACAACGAAATGGTCGATGGGCTGTTTTGTATTTCTGTAGTTTCCTACGACTGGCCAGGTGTTACAGCCACACTAACGGAAAGCATAATTATCAATTCACCAGGATGGACGAAGATTGCACCTTGGAAAACATACGGCGCTTCTGGGTTGTTCTCCTTTGATAACGCATTCTTTTCAGCCAACGGAGTTTATCGTCCACATCAAGAAGGGACTTACTTTGTGTCCTGTAATGTGATTTTTAATGGTGGAGGCAAAGGGAACTTGTCTGCTGTCATAGCTATTGATGACGTTGTAGATACCGGAAATGGGTTGTACTCGTTGAATGAAAATCCAAAGAGAGTGGTCACCCTTAATGTTGCTGGTTCCATAAGGCTTACGAAGAGTCAAAATGTCTCCATCTACGTGAAAACCACTGTATCATCATCCTGGAACGTTGCCAAGGAAACAGGCTTCTCTGTGGTGTTGGTTGGAGCAGATTCTCTCAGTACGACAGGATTTTTTGCAGGTATGACGCACTCTTTTTTTTAATAAGAATCTTGTTTACAAGAATATCGAGGCTGAGATTAGCGAAATAAGAATATAAACAAGACTGAAATTTAGCTAAGAAAATGTTTTCGCATGTTGATAGAAAATAAAATACAACAAAATCACATGTTTTGAAATGAACTTTATTATATCAATGAAAAGTATGGCAAATATGTTACTTTTTCGAGTTCTCAAAACGAAACGAGTTTCAAACAAAACAATAACTGAAAACGTGTACTTGTACAGCTCAAGTCATTTATGAATGTATCATATGTACTATGCTTTGTAATCTAAGGGCCTCCACAGACTAGAGAGATTGTTGTCGACAACTATTTAGTTGTCGATCATAGAAAGTTGTCGATAACAAAAAAGCCAGTGTGTGAAGCGAGTTGTCGATAACTAAGGGCCTTAGTTACTTAGTTATAGATAACTAGCTTCACACACCGGCTTTTTTGTTATCGACAACGTTTTATGATCGACAACTAAATAGTTGTCGACAACTATCTCTCTAGTCTGTGGAGGCCCTAAGAATGTATTAAGAATATTTTCAGCCTAAAATCGACTATTCAGCCTGAGCATGAAAATATATATTCTTATAAAAAAAAAAGAGTGTAACAAGATATTTATTCAATCTAAGCTTAATAGTTGTATACAACTGTTTCGAGAAAGGTTGTCGGAAAAAAGCGCACGCAACAATCCCGAAAGATAATCTGGGATATGATCAGCAAAGTACGTTCGTGACACTGTAGCTGTCGAACCTACTTTTGTTGCTTTCTTTTAGCACTCGCAAACATACGGCGTCTCGTGCCATTTTCTCAGATTTCCTTGAAATGCAGAAGTCAAGGTACCGTGAACTTAAAACTACCCACAATACCTCGAAACAGCTGTACATGTAATGAATTGAAACTAAGCTCGGGGTACGGTATTTGTAAGATGTTAATTCGATCGCTACAAAGACCACATACCTGCAGACTAGTACAATATAAAATGTTCATTTATTAAAGCCAAAATACCCAGTAAAATATAAGTACATTTACATAGGTTTCTCGAAAAGTATTCACGTTATGAAAATGAAACTTATATGGTGTATAAAGCATCCAAAAATGTTTATTTTAGTGACAGTCACTTGTCAATTATGACGTCATAAAGCCAAGAGGACGTCATACATTTAAACAATCCGCCCTCTTGGATTTCAGAAATGATGCATAAAGAGTAAAGATTTTAAAGAAACTCTTCATAGAAAGCGAAGATCTAATGAAAACTGCAAATTAAACTGAAAAACACCAAATTTGAGAAAACGACCTGTCAAAAAATGGTTACCATGGAAACGTCAAGTCACGTGTTCAATCAATTGACACACCAAAATGTTCCCAGATAAATTTTAGGAAAAGTCACAAAGTTTGGCTACGCCCTAAGCATGAAAGCGAGGCCTGAGGGCCACAAGATTTCCGCGAACTATAAAAGAGTGGAAAACATAGCTGAAGAAACAACATAGAGTGATTTAGAGGTTGTAAAATTAACCCTGGAAGTTGTTATTGAAGACTTCATTGGCCTTTTCATCAATAATTCAGGAAAATCCAGTTGTGTACATTTCAGCCAAAACTTTGCTTTTATTTTCTATAAATGCTCCAGGAATATCTTAGCTGTCCGTTCAACCTGTAAGATGAAAATAATGTTCAGCTCCACAATAAACGAAACTTTGGAGAGATTGAGCGAAGATTTGTCTTGCTTTCTTTTCATTCAACTTGCCAACTGAACGCCGCGGTTGCCACCGTTTTCATACAAATCATGCTTCATTTAGATTGAACTGAAAAATCACTCAGTCGATTTATAGTTTTACAAAAAGCAATACCGAAGTTTGACCTAAATTTAGTGGAATATTTAAACAATTATTATACATTCTGCTGTGACGCTTTTCGCTTTTATTTGGCCAAAGTTTCTGCCTTTGCGTAGCGCTCGCAATAAAAATGGTTCAACGTGATTGGCTACTGGTTCGCGGGAAAATGGTATTATTATTATTAAAAATAGCCTAAACACGAACCTGATCGGACAAGCCCCAATACCAGAGATGGAAACCTCTAGTTATAGACCTCTGGTCCAAGTAACAATTGTTCATTATCTAACATTGAACAGTTCGTGTGAAATTATTTTACTATAATATGTTATAGTTCACCACTAAATTTTCTTTGATTCTGATTGGCTCAAATCGAACACGTGACGTGATAGTGTTCATCCGCGTCAGGTAATAGTGCCCGTCGGGCAAAACCCCGGATCGATAGTGCCCGCCTGAGCGAAAAACAACCGTTTTGTGCAGTTTTGAGCTAAACAGTTGAAAGAATAAATTAAAAAATAGCGAGAATTTACTCTCTATCAATTCTTTCATAACATATGGGCATGCACGAAGTTTGGAACGAAATATTTAATGGAAAATTCCTGTAAATGTACAACAAATGCGAATGAAAGAGCACTAAACAATTTACGGAAAGCTCGGTAAACCGACACAAATTCGTCCAAAAAATGACAGCCTGTTTACACCACAAGTTTAAGCTTAGCCTATTCAGTATTGTTACCTTGTATTTCCAAGAGGCTTGTCAATTCCAGCTTGAATCAACACAATAAATATCGGTTACGAAGCTTAAATACGGCAGTTTGTCAAGCGTTTGTCCGCAGTGAAACCTTCGACTCCGTTCAGTTGTCCGTTTGACTTGTAAAATGAATATATTGTTCAGCTCCACAATTATTTCAGATCTTCCCATTCTGTGCTAAATCATTTGCACAATTTCCAGAATATATGAAACTTTAGAAGAGATTGAGCGAATAAATAATCCGAACTGGAAAACTTTTTGTCCTGCTTTCTTTTCATTCAACTGACTTGGCGGAACCCGCGCCAGGTTTTGCCGCCGTTTTTCATACAAATCATACTTCATTTAGATGGAACTGAAAAATCACTCAGTCGATTGATAGCTTTTGAAAAAGTAATACCGAAGTTTAACCTAAAGTTTTGTATGTATTTACGAGACAAAAGTTGAAATGCAAAACTATTTTTGAAGCTCCAAGCGTCGCAGTGTGTTAGAAATCGAAATAAATAAATTCATGTCGTTTTCAGTTTTAGGCCGCCGCACGGAACATTTAGTGGTGAACAATAACGACAATAGAGTGTTTTTGTCTCGGAACTATCGGTCTGATAGTTGCCCTTGGAAATTTTATGTTCTAAAAAACTAGCATATAAGCCCTCGAACTTCGTTCTCGGGCTAATATTTGTTTTTTAGAACATAAAATTTCCGCGGGCAACTATCAGCCGATAGTTCCTCGACAGAAACACTCTATTGTTTAAATAGTAGCAGCATTATATTTCTATTATTTCAGAAAAATACATTTTTCACAGAGGTTTTTTTGAGGTTTCGAGGCAAGTTTCGAAGAAGTTGCCGTTGCGAAAACTTATTTTTGCTTAAAGCTTTGTAATTTGACCGCCCTCTACACCGGGTTTACTGATGTTGCCGTCTTCCCCAAAACGTCGGTGCTTTTAAAGTTCCCTCGTTTAAGGTTGGGGGGAGGCTACTTAACAATTATTATTTCAACATTATTTTTCCTATAAATCGATTGCACTTTTTTTAACTGCCTGTACTGCAGACTACTAAATATAAGCTACTTTCTTAGACAAATTGTATATGAACTCAAATGGTTACATTTGTTTATTCTTTATTTCTATTTTGAAGGGGGGAGTTACTTGATAGTAAGTTTTAAAAAGCAACATTTATATCTGTAAAGTGCGAAAATCGTTACACAACATGGTGGCATAAAGGGGCCTTTGATTAGATTTACGGTTAGTATCTTGTTAGTGCCTGATAGAGTTAGTCTGCAGTGTGCGTTTTTCCCTGACCACTACACGGAGGTATTGGTGTAGTTACATTAACGAACTGCACAGTTACGGTATAATATGTTAGTAGTTAACAGCTTTATTTCATGCATCTTTTTCTACAGTAAAACAGGAGGAAGCTAGTCAAAGTTCTTCATGTGGGGAAATTGACAGATGGAGAGCCATCCAACCAGTAGTGGACTCTTTTATCAATAACAGTGCCCAATTTAACTCAACGTCAGGACGGTTCAAGGCTAAGGAAGATGGTCTTTACCTTACCAGTGCCAATATCTTAATCCACCATTCAGGATTATCTCGAATCAGCATGACCATAGTGCTGGATGGGCCGCCAAGCAAAATTGCTGCGACGACATTTCAGCCAATACCTTCAAATTCCCCAAGTGGTAACTTCGTTAGCACTTTGACACTAGCGAGTACATTGCGCCTCGTCGCAGATCAGTATCTTTCCATTTTTATAGAAGTACAGTGTCAAAGTGTTGCTCCCTGGAAAGTGTTGGCAAACAGCAGTTTTTCCGTTGTTTTGGTTTCCCGTTGGGAAAGTGATTACAACGCCGGATTTTTGGCAAATAATATTGCTACAGAAAAGGACAACTCAGGTTTTAATAAAATTAACTACTGGGTTCAATTGTTTTCTAAAAAACTTTAAAGTAACATGGTTTGATGGAATAAATATAAAGAGCAGCGGTCTGTATTTCCTACAGAGCGTTGTGATTTTAGCCGATGACGGGCAACAAGACCTTTGATAGTGTAGTTTGCACTGCTGACAAAATTGCTTTAAGTGGTATCACGGCTTCAAAAGTAAGTGAAGGACTAACTGGCGAACTTGCCGTAAGTGCATTTGGAGTGCTATACCTTAGAAAAGGACAGAACGTTAATCTATGCGTGAGATCCAAATATAACACTGGCTACACATTGGCAATAGGTTCTTGGTTTTCTATGGTTCGATTTCTCCCTCTTGGTCAACCACCAGGCTTTCACCAAATCCTTCAGGATACTCGTAATATATCAGTTTATTGTGAATGGTCGGTGATACGATCTATGTCAACTAGTGGAGGTCAGCTGGCTTACATAAAGGACAACATTTTCAATCCGAACCCGACATTACCATGCGATAAAGGAGATTTTACTGCACCTTTAAGTGGCACTTATTTGATATCTGTAATGTTTACCCTTAAAGGAAACGCGTCGGATAATGTGACTGCCTGTGTTGGAATACGAAAATGTGGAGAGACGTGTTACATTGAAGTTGCTAATACTGTAAGACAACACAGCAACACCTTTGGATTTGTAGGACTCGTTGACCTTGAAAAGGGCGAGGTTATTTCCACGTGTCTTAAATCTAAAGATCAAGCATTTTCTCTTGTTACAGCTACGCGCTCCGTCCAATTTTTGAGGGTAGTGGAGCTGAACAGAACTGTTCAACTGAAACATCGATCTGTTGGTTTGAGTTCTAGTGGATGGCACGAATTAGTTGAATGGGAGACCAGTAGTGGCAAATCCTTGCAGAAATCAGTTTCCGTGAAGGAGAATGGCCTTTATATTCTTTCTTCTAACTTGCAGCTGGGAGTTGATGTAGAAAGCCTTGTCGGAGTAAAGTTAGAAGCAACAGGACCGTCAAATCGCGATGTTCTGTCTATTTTATCAAACTCTGAGGCAGATTCTACTGTCACATATAGCGTGGCTGTTGTTGCTCGTCTGAATGCATCGGAAGCGATTGCTGTTTCTGTATACTCCAATTCCCAATACCTGAGAACAAGTAATACTACATTTTTTGCTGCACTGGTCACGAAAGATAATCAACATCCTTGTTTATCATTGCGATCTAAACAAAGCAGGTACAACAGTGGAGAATGGTGGAAAGGTATCGAGCATTGGGAAAGCGTTGACACACAGTGTGTGGTCTCCAAACTCAAATTTCAGCAAAGGAATATTTGTTGCTGATGTGGCTGGTGTTTACTTCCTTGCTGCCGTAGTTGTGGTGAGGACTTCACATTTATCTCATCAAACGAGGTAAACAGATTTCCCTTTTCCCTGCCTTTCTTGTTTCATTTGTTTCATTTGTTTCATTTGTGGTTATATATACATAAATGTGTGTATAATAATTCTTCTTTCATTCTTTAAATGCCCAGTAACCTACAACTTAACAACAGGTTTATTACCCGAATTGAATGTACATAATTACGACTAAAAAAAGGTAAAAAGCCACTTAGAAAAGCTAATCTACCTGAGTGTGACTAATATTGAAAATTGAAAGTTCGAATATGAAGAAATTGAAATGTCGAATATGAGAGAAAACAAATCAGACGAGAGAAAAAAAAACTAGAAAGAGGTTGACGAGAACTAGACTAAATCAGAAATAGGATGCGTGTACATCGTACGCGTACAATGTGGAATATTCCATAATGAGCCAGTGTTTGTCTCAGAATGTATTGTTATGAAGCCTATTAGCAGTGCGGAGACATGTCGCATTCAAACCTATTTAGCTTCTTTCGTCACTCACTCACTCACTCACTCACTCACTCACTCACTCACTCACTCACTCACTCCGCCCATTTTTTTTTTAAGGTTCGCTGGCAGGAGGTCATTCCTTTCGCTTTGCATGTATTGTAAACATAATTTTAATAACAGCAAGAACGCGAACTGTTGAATCGAATTCTAATAGAACCAGTTTATCCTCAAAATCTCTTTTCATTTAGTCAATGTAAACGATGTTATTTCTAATTTCAGATTGGTTGAACTTTTGCTATCGGTCAATGGAGACACAAGAAACAATGATGGCGTAAAAGCTACAAAAGGCGTTACAGATGGTTTGTCCGTTGTTCTCAGTTTATCTGCAACTGCTTATCTGGAGCCGTGGCAGACTTTGTATCTAATGATTAGAAGCACTGGTGTGGGAGCATTTGAAGTAGTCAATGGAAGCACGTTTAGTGTGGCACTAATAGGTAAGACAATGACCTTTTGCAATCAGGAGGAGAAGACAATGAAACAATGTTGCACGAACGTCGCAAAACGAGTACAGCATCATGCAACATTCAAAATAATAAAATTGTTATATAGCTGGAGTTTCATTGGACCTATACGCGCGCTCTCATTGGTTGGTTTTTGGTCACGTGGTATAGGCTAAATTCAAACAATTTTCGAATTGTTGCCCGCGCGGGCTACAACACAAACTCATATTTCCCAAAGTAGAACATAATAACTTTTCGACAGACGGTTGAGTGGTTAGGCACGTGGTTACATCGTGACAAAAGGTGATGTTTTTTGCCGACCCGCGTCACTGGTTGGGAAAGCGCGGGAAAAATCCGCTTGTACTGTGTATCGAGGATATTTTAAAAATGGAGCCGCCGGTAAAGAAGCGTTTTTCAAACCTCTCAGCAGTGAAGAAATTAGCTGTATTAGTTGCCGATAAATATTCCAAATATACTCAAAAGGTAAACGTTTGCCTCTGTCTTGACCAAGCTGTAAATCATAATTGTGTATTTTTTAGCTTGAATCAGATTTGTTTGTTTGCTTCGGTGTGCGTATTTATTAAAAACCTTTGGCGTGTTTTGCTCATGAACTCAAATTGTCTTCTCAGTCTTGCTTGTTGCTATATAACAAAACACTTAATGACTGATCCCTCGGGAAACAGTTAGTTTTGTTTTTCCCTCAAATCTCGATGTTTCCCTCGACTTCGTCTCGGGAAACATCGAGATTTGAGGGAAACAAAACTAGCTGTTTCCCTCGGGACCAGTCATTAAGTGTATAATGTTGCACGAAAAATTTGAACATTTTCAAACTTGATCCAACACCATCCAACATATTGCAACATATTACAGTGTGGCCATACTGTACAATATGATGTTGTGCGCAACATTGCGTTGACTACGGAAATGTTGCGTGCGTTTGGCCGCCGGCTTTTAAACATCAGCTATAAAAAACATGAGACAGAACGAGACCTCTGGTTTCTTTTTAACCCAGGAGAACAGTCTAGTTTCTTCTTTCCCAGAACACAGCGAGCGTATTTATCTACCAAACAAAACAAATTTATGATTTACATTTATTTAAGCCAAAATAAAAAAAAATATATATATTGTTTAGAGTTAAAACGGCTTCTGCGTTTTGACTGTAAATACAAGATAGCAAGGTTTGCTTTCTTGTAGAGTCTTTAATTAACACTCCCTTGTTATGTTTAGAGGAAACAAAGTACTACAAAACAGTGGCCACGAATATGACTCACTTTGACAATGGCCCTCGTGTTATACGTCATCCACCACCATCCGTGAGCCTTGGCGACGATCTGGGATTGAATGTTTCATGGACTTGTGATGCAGTTGCCAAAGGCAATGTGGCGTATAATTGGTTAAAGAACGATCAGGTAACTTTAAGGTCTTGTTTATGGGAAATTGTCGTAGTAGCATAGCATAGTAGCATATTCCAATCATGGAATCAAGAAGTTTTGTTCTAATCAGACTTACTAATTACTGTGAATGAGATTCATTTGTTAATATTATTTTACTTACTAGATCATCACCTCCTCTCGTGATCTGTCTCTTAAAAATGTTCAAGTGTCCGACTCTGGTCGATACGTCTGTCTGGCGGAATATGACAGCATCAAGGTCTTCTCACAGGCTGCAGAGCTTCATGTATTTGGTAAATACTAATTGAAAATTGTCTTATTTAATACATTTACAATATGTTTTGGTTTTGAAGACTCCGGTAATAACTTGTAGGATACGACCTTCCTACGATAACAAAAATTCCGCAAAGCTATGTTATTTGGAATGAAATGGTCATAGGACGATACAAGAGAGGATGATCTAAGAGAACACATCCCCCATACAAGGGCCTCTTCCAATGGTAATTTTTTTCAATCTAATTTTAGCGCGTGGTCATACTGCGCCGCGGCTATTTTAAGGAAGACACCTGACTGGTCAGTTGCAATGACGTAATGAAATTTAAAATTTGGCGGCTTTGCTGTAACACATTGAGAGACGCGATCACATCTTTAAATTTCGATTTATGATTTCAGTAGAGAAATATTCGCAATGACATCTGATCCTCTGATCATTGGCGCGCGACCATGGGGACGAGAACTAAAATAACTTTCACAGCGTGGCGCGAATTTAAAAATAGATTGAAAAAAAAACTATCATGGGGCATGGGGATGTGTTCTCTTAGATCATCCTCTCTTGGACGATATTGATGTGGTCTGTCCTATATTTTAGGCGGTATAACCGTTTTCTGATAAACGTGCTTCGAAGTTTTGACTCGAAAATGACCTTAAGACGAAATCCATTAGAAAATCGAGTAATATTTATGGCCAGTAGACAAAAATCTTGTACTACGACGCCATACACTTTCACGCTTAAACTAGACATTCATGAGCCATACCTTAACGGTATTTACCAAATAATATAACTCCACAATCCTTAAATTGCTTTCCGCCTTGAGTTTCCTCCGTGAATGGGTAAGGTCATAAGAGGTGGCAGCCATGTTTCCCAGAAACATGGCTGCCACCTCTTATGACCTTACCCATTCACGGGAGGAAACTCAAGGCGGAAAGCAATTTAAGGATTGTGGAGTTATATTATTTGGTAAATACCGTTAAGATATGGCTCATGAATGTCTAGTTTAAGCGTGAAAGTGTATGGCGTCGAAGTACAAGATTTTTGTCCACTGGCCATAAATATTACTCGATTTTCTAATGGATTTCGTCTTAACATGTAAAAAGATTTTTTTTCAGCTTACTGACTCATCAGGCCTGCGCTTATACGTACCATGAAGCTACAATAAATATCACACTGATATCACTACGTCCACTACTCTTTCTGGATGGGATGCTAGTCAATCTATGGTTATACAAACATTTGGTCAAACATGTTTCCCCACCGTACTCATACACACACCGGTGTGGTGGCAATTGTTCTATCGTTGCTTATTTTCCTACAACGCTAAAAATTGTAGATTGTATGGAACAAATATAGATTTTGTATTTTTTTTAATAGATACCATTCCTTAGTTTGAAAACAAAGTGTTAAACATACAGATGTTATTTTTCACTCTTTGTTCTCTGATTCACAAATGGTCTGTCATATTTTTGTACACTGAAAGTTATTGATTACGTAGGTAAAGGTATTGATTATGTACATGAAAGAAAAAGTTGTTGTTTTGTTGTAGATACCACTCCTCAGTTTGAGAACAAAGTGTTTACTGCCCAAGAAAACAGCAATGCTTCATTTGAGCTTACGTTCAGTGCTTTGGATGAGCAACGCAGACCTGCCAACGTTTCTCTCGACATTATCAAAGGTTGGGAAAACAAAGCAAAAAAAAATTCTACACCTAAATAATCTACTCTAAATAGGGAATGTTGCATGCATAATATAGAAAGAGGTGTACATCTATTTTGCTTTGAAAAATACGTACATGTATTCATTGTACAATTTTCCACTTTATTCAATTTTGATCGTAAAACGCGCTATCCGATTTAATATTTTGCAGTTTCAATCGTTTGGTGCAATAAACATTTATGGACTGGAAGTTTTTTTCATTTTATATCATTATAATTCCAGCTCCGAACAGATCCAGTGATAGCCCAAGTGGATTTAGTAACGTAACACGCCTCCATTTTTGCTAAAAGACAATAGCTGTTTTGTTCTCTCTTGAAACGAGAGCTATTAAAGTGCAACTAACCCCAACAAGTTTTTTTCGCTTAAATAAATTTCCTTGCTACCCTGATCACGTCTGCGAAAAAATTATCGCAATCGATAAAATCCCCGCGTTTCTACAGCCGTTTAAACTTGGAATTTTCTGTCCCACGACCGCGCATTATTCGGGTCCTGGGTCGAGATCTTGTGACGTAACGGCGGGAACGTTCTGAATAGCGATAAGAGGCTTTTGTGAGGGATTTACATTGTGTAGAAAACTTCTTCGGATGATTTCTTTTTCTTTACGTCTTCATAACTATCGCAATTTTACCCACAAAGAAATATGTCTTCCAGCGACGGAAATTCGGAGTCGAACTATGATTCCGAAGATTCTGAGACATGTTTTATTCCGGAATACGACATGGAGGTCGCACAACAAGCAATGAAAGCCTCGATGAAATGGCATATATGTGTGCTGATGAACCCTTGGCGGACGAAGAATGGCTAAAAAAGTACAACAAAGAAGTTAAAGAAAATGAAGATTTAGAATTAGCACGATTAATTTAACATGTATATTGCACTCGCACTAGCACCGCACATCTGCAGTGATGGGCTAGCCCCTTTGTAGATTAACAATTTAGATAGATAGATAGAACGAATGCTTCAAAAAAGATTGGACGGCACGGAACATGTGAGGGATTCTTGGTGAGTCGCAAGTTGCCAAGTATTGCGTAAATGTAAACAAACGCGATTGCTGTCATGTCGCTGCGAAATGTATTATTCGCATTCTCATGATCGATCAGTGAAAATTAAACAGAACAGAATAGTGTTATTATCTTACCTTTATTGTAGGTGTTCATGTGGAAACTGCAAACATGATTCGCTTTTATAATCTTAGCGAATGCTACTGCTGTCGTACACCATATAACTGCTGTTTAGCGAGGTTACAATTTATATGCCATCTAATAAAGCTTGTTTTGGCGCTGTCCTATTTAAGTATTGGTCCATGCTTAAAGTTTGTATATCGAGAGTTTATAGAGAAGTGTATTAAGAGTTGTTTGAGACGCAGCCAAGAGATAGTCGATCGATTGAAAATCGGCTTGCTCCGCGCGCGGTCTGCTCGGGCCTGGAAATTGAAGCAAAGCTGAAAGGAAACAAGCCACATCACTACAGTTTTGACATCCTCAAACGTTTGTCGTTGCTACTCCAAATAACCACCATAGTGAACTAAGTTAATTTTGAAGTAAAAACCGTCAAATAAATGACTTTTTCTTCCTCGGTAAGCGAAATGGAAGTTGTGTTCCCACGGTGGTCCGCATTAATGTACGATAAGTATACGGTTTATCGGACCGCTTATTTCTCGGCCTCAGAAAAACTTTTGGAGTTCAAATCTTTTGTCAGTTTTACTATTTTATCCTTCAAAAGAAATTCGTCTTTGACTTTCATCAATATTCCCGAAATTGCTTCGCACGAGGAAGAAATGTTAACGCCATTACAGATGCGCGATATCACGGATCGACGCTCGAGCTACTGAATTTTCTGGTTATCTTTTAGCAGCGATGGAGATAGGTTCTCGGTAAAATTTGGTCGAATTGCTAGTTGACTTTGACCGGGTTAAATAGCCTTTGGAAGTCGGCCTGCTAGAAGTGCGCGGACAAATTTCAGAGTTCTTGATCAATGACTCTCACTGAGTCCCACTTTATACTTCGCTCGTTTGAGATTACAAAATCCATCGTCTTTTTCGTATTTATCGACGATCGCTATAAAATGGTATAGTATACCTTTCTCTAAATCTGGGGTGTTGCTGCAACGGCCAATAACGCACCTGGAAGGAGTTTCTACACACTTTTCGAATGTGTATCGCATCTTCCTAAAGGAAATGAGTGGACGCGAAGGATCTAAGGTTCCCGGGCTTACGTCACAAGCCGCTAAACTCATTCCCAGTCAAAAACGCGGTCGTGAACAAAAATGGAGGCGTTTTTGGTGACTTTGCCGGGGCACAGAAAATCGAGGATTCAACCAAATCCAAAACAAATTTCGCAGTTAAGTTTCAAATAATAAGTACATTTATTTAAACGAATAAAAAATTTTGGGGTTAGTTGCACTTTAACGGTATGTAATATGAAATTACCTGTGCTCCTGGAGAACACTCGAGGCAAACTTTTTTATGTCAACACAGCTCGTTTGTCTTTGTAACTAATGACGCATGCTGCTAGCTATTAGTTTTTGCAAGGAAACTTTGAATTATTTCCTCTTGGAATTTGAACAGTTGTACTTCAACGGAAATTGTAAGTTGTACACTGACTAGCAATAATGAACCAAAATTCCTTTTTTATAACTCTTAAAACATTATTATTTTAGTGTTTTGATCTAAAGGCCGATTAATACGGGCAACATTTTCTTTCAAATTGTCGTGCAACACTTGCGTTACAAAGTTGAAAAGTGTTGTTTTTTGTGCGTATTACCACCCGTGTTGCAAGTTGCGACAGCATGTCGCGCGAAGTAGACAACACGGTGGTAATACGCGCAAAAAACAATTTTCAACTTGCAACGTAACGCAACAATATTGCGCAACAAGTTGAAATAAAATATTTCCTGTATTACTCGGCCTTAATTTGATGAATTGATAAATGCCGATCTGTAGATTAAAACAAAGATGTCATCTTTTTATTTTTTTTTATTTCAGGTAACACGAATGACACGTTTGAACTTTCCTGTGGAGTATCCAAAGACAAATTCACCATGAGAAATCGAATGCCATTAGATTACGAGACCAAAAATGTGTACCGTCTGACACTCGCTGCCACCAATCAGGACACCAGAAAAACAACCACAGTCAACGTAACAGTTATTATATCTGATGTCAATGATAATCCACCGATATTCACCAGCAGGTAAGATATGACCATAACAGTCATATAGGCATGTAAAGGTGAACAGAAACTTGTATACTTCTTTTCCTATGGGGGGATTATTACTCGGTTTATTGTACCATATTTTCAGCGTTTATTCGAGTCACTGACATTCATTTGATCGCGTATTTATGTACATATTGATCAATGTTATTTTTCTCACTCCGGGCTGCGAACATGTATTTCATCTCATTGATACCAAATTCTCCACGATTGTTTTTTTTTTAGTCAGGGCGAAGTTGATGACATTCTATTCTTGCTTTCTCGAAATCTTTGTTATACAAGGCTTTTAAATTTAGTGGATGTTAATTATGAATGACAAAAAACGAGGCCTGCTAAAAGTGATGAAAAATACCCTTTTAATAAACTTCTGGTCCCGAATTAATACAACGCCGAGTTCAAATAAACGCCGGTTCAACAAAGTCCAATGAATCACATTACAGAAATCGACAAAAAATTGTGCTTCGTAGATACATGTAACAAGGAAAGCCTGAATATAGGCATGACACAACAAGAAAGACATGTACGTTAATCTACAAGTGTTTTTTGCTCACAAAAGCCCGCAAAAAAAAACAAATAACGGAGAAATTCATTGGCTTCATGCTTATGTTGAATGTTAACGTTCATGTTAATAGTAATATATTCTCACTGGGATCCCCTACAAACAATGCCTGGGCTATGATTAGATATGGGGAGAATCAGCCCGTCGGCGATTACTCCCATAGTAACTCTAATAGGGAACTTCATGACCACAAAAGCTGGAAATCCAGTAATACTTTGTATGCTCCTCCCATAACTCAAAAATACTCCCTTCCGGGATTCAGTGACACGTACCCAGGGTTACCAAAATATAGTCCATGATCCACAAATCTAGAAAACACTCATCACGACACAACATTCTGGGCTATTAAATAGGGCTAAACTCTAAACTCGTATAACATTCTGGGCTTAGAGGGCTAAACAGTAAATGGCATAACTGAGGTGAGTAAAACCAACCACGCCCACTTTTCCCCAGTTGAAAGGAGGTCCATAATAAAGGCTTGCATTAAAACCTATGGCAAGATAGGAAAAAAGCAAACAAACAAACAAATTACTCCGGCTTGAAAATGTTTAGAGTTATAAAACGAGCCTTGGAAATACCCCCCAAAAATAGGCCGAAGACTTTTCTAACATTTCATTTGCGTCTGATATAAGCTAGAGTTTCTTGATACTGTGCTATGGAGAAAAAACATTTTTCCATTTCTTGACATACAGATGAATCTACGGCCACCAAACCTTAGGATCTTTAAAGAGCACAACCTAAGTTGAGGTCTGAACCGATAGCTCAGAGACTAAAACACAGAGAGCATCGGGGCTGCGACGCTTTGGGGTTTACCCATAAAGTCACAGTAACAAACAGATACGGAACGACACAGCCTCCTATGGGCAAAAGTGACAACGGTTTGTAGCTATAGGTTGCCATAAAAAGAAAATAAATCCCACTAGGAACGGGTAGGACCCCAAAGCGAAGAAACCCCGAAATACCCCGTCCAGGGACAGAGCAATGAAGGATATTAGATAATCCCTTCGAGGAAGCTTCGCCAATAAAGGCCACCCACAGAAAAACGAAATAAGTAGCGAGCCGAAATCACTTGGTACAGTAACTGTAAGAATAAAACTAGAGCCAACAACTAAAAATTCAGCGAGACACATACATTATAACCCATCAAGGAAATAGCCTCGCTAAAACAACGAAGTTCGGTGAACCCACTGAAACAACTCTGCGAAGCCGTGGAAAACAAACACGCCATCGGAACTGATTAATTCGGCGCAGACTGGCGCAGAGACAAAACTCGTTATATAAACAGCTAAATTCGTAGAGACAATGACAAACTAATTCGACGAGACAAACGTCCTACAACAACTATCTATAAACTCGGCGAGACAAACTGGCAAAATAAACTGGACTCAGTCGGAGCGCGGGACAAACTCGCAAAAACAACTGATCTCGGTACGAAAAACTAGCAATAGCAACTAAACTCAGCGCAATAAACTCGCAATAACAACTGAGCTAGGTGCGACAAACGCGCAATTAAAACTGAACTCGGCGCGATAAATTCGCAATAACATTTGAACTTGGCGCGACAATCTCCAATAACAACTGAACTCGGCGCGATAAAACTCGCAATAACAACTTCTGAACTAGGTGCGACAGACTCGCAATAACAACTGAACTAGACGCGACAAAACTCGCAATAACAACTGAACTCGGTGCAACAACACGCAATTAGAACTGAAACTCGGTGCAACAAACACGCAATTAGAACTGAACTCGGCGCAACAAACTCGCAATAACAACTGAACTAGGTGCGACAAACCTCGCAATAACAACTGAACTCGGCGAGACAAAATACGCAATAACAACTAAACTCGGCGAGACAAAACTCGCAATAACAACTAGTAAACTCGGCACGACAAAACACGCAATAACACTAAACTCGGCGAGACAAAACACGCAATAACAACTAAACTCGGCGAGACAAAACTCGCAATAACAACTAGTAAACTCGGCGCGACAAAACTCGCAATAACACTAAACTCGGCGAGACAAAACTCGCAATAACACTAAACTCGGCGAGACAAAACTCGCAATAACACTAAACTCGGCGAGACAAAACTCGCAATAACAACTAGTAAACTCGGCGCGACAAAACTCGCAATAACACTAAATTCGGCGAGACAAAACTCGCAATAACACTAAACTCGGCGCGACAAAACACGCGACAACAACTAAACTCGGCGAGACAAAACTCGCAATAACAACTAGTAAACTCGGCGAGACGGCAAAACTCGCAATAACAACTAAACTCGGCGAGACAAAACTCGCAATAACAACTAAACTCGGCGAAACAAAACTCGCAATAACAACCGTGCAACTCGGCGCGACGAAACTCGCAATAACAACTGAACTCGGCGAGACAAAACTCGCAATAAAACAACTCGGAGAACTCGGCGTGACAAGCACGCAATAAGAACTAAATTCAGCGAGACAAACACGCAATAGCAAGTGAATAAGAACTGTACTCGGCGTGAGAAACACGCAATAATTCAACTAAACTTGGCGAGACAAAACTCGCAATATAAACAACTGAACTACGCGTAACAAACACAAAATAAGAACTGTACTCGGCGTGAGAAACACGCAATAATTCAACTAAACTTGGCAAGACAAACTCGCAGGTACCAACTAAAACTCGGCGAGACAAACTCGCAATAACAGCTCAGTGAACTCGGCGAGCCAAGCTCTGCCATTCAACAACTAAACTCGGCGAGACAACTGACTCGCGAGAAACAAAACTCGGCGAGGCAAAACTCGCAAAAGCAATAATACGGACAAAACAAGACAGTGAAATTTTGAACAAACTAGTTACCCGCTAGAGACAACCTGTTCTTGATCTGACGGAAGAAGGACGGCCTGCGCTCGACCGCAGAATGGATTCTCGAACAGAAAGTCAAAGCATTGTACTGTGTCGGAGCAGGTTGGTCTCCTTGAGCAGCTTGAACAGGAGCAGTTGGGACGGCAATAACTTCTAGAAGTAAAGCATTATCAATGGTAACGGTAACTTGCGCTGTCATGAAACTTGGTAGAGAGGGCAGCGATGAATTTCAGCAGAAACAAACGAAGCAAAGTGACGGTCGTCCTGTCGAAAAGACTGAGCGAGTTATGGCGTGAGGTGTGGACTGAAATACTGAACACGGGGTATAAGGTTACGTAACACATCCCAACGGACCACATACTGCACGTCGAATATATCTAATCAGGAATATAGAGGCATTATATGCGGGTTCCCAGAGAGAATAGTAATTATATCAATTTCAATGTCATTGTGGCTACATGGTGAATGTAACATATCCAGCAACGTTGGGCGATGCAGACCACTGAGGAAACACCGTTTCATTTATTCAAATAATAATTTATTTTTTGTTGATTAGGTCGGAAATTGACATTGACATGGACAGTGACATCGACAGTAGAGTGACATAGACAGTTGACAGTGACGTTGACCATGATTGACACGGAGTCTATCAGCAGGACTGATAAGCCTCTTCTCTTCCACTCAAAAGTTCGCTCCACCCCAGTTTGCGAGGTTCTGCATGCGATGCTCATATATCTACTATTTAAAGATTATCGAGAGGTTTATTACTGTTAAATGTTTAGCAAGATATGAAATTTTCATGGCCGAATCCAAGTCATTTTATAACTTTTGCGAAATTTCCAACTGAAAATAGTAACAAATTAGCAGTTTTTAGTGATCTATGAAGGCTTTGAAGGTTTTCCTATTTTAATCCCAATTATAGGATTGTTAAGATCCCTGTTCAGGAGAACGTAGCAAATGGAACTGTCATATTCCAATCAAAAGCCACCGATGAAGACTCTACAAACAACTCTGTAATAACATATACTTTGTTGTCAAGTGCGTGGGAGGAAAAATTTGTCATTGATGCTTCATCCGGGAACATCACTGTCACTGGAAACCTTGATCGCGAAACCAGGGGTGAGATGATCTTGTATATCCAAGCAACGGATGGAAAGTTTCGAGCTACCACTACATTAGTGATAACAGTATTGGACGTGAACGAATTTACTCCTGTTTTTCATCTACAATATTATAAAAGACGCGTTTCAGAAACAGCTCTGCCTGGCGAACCTGTCATTCAAGTGTTTGCTACAGATAAGGACTCGGGGAAAGACTCCAGAATCTTTTATAATATTACTAATGGTAATGTTGATGGCACTTTCAGTATCGATGCAGAAAATGGCACCATTATACTCCAGAAACCTTTGGATTATGAAACACTGACGCTCTACGAACTTCGTGTACAGGCTTCTGATGGCAAATTCAGTTCAGATGCAATTGTTTCAATTCAAGTTGTTGACTACAACGACAACAGTCCCAGATTTTATCAACCAATCTTTTCGTTTTCCGTTCCAGAAAATGTCACCACTGGTCATCTTGTTGGAAGCGTTAACGCCAGTGATAAAGATTCTTATGACAATGCCGACATCCACTATTCAATTTCAAGTGTTGGTAACTACGATAAATTTGCGATAAACTCGTCAACTGGCGATATCTTTACTGTAACCACCCTTGATACCGAAACTGTTAGGAACTACGTTATCTTAGTGGAGGCTAATGATGCTGGAAATCCATCTAGAGTATCAACTACTCTGGTAACCATAACTGCTACTGATGTTAACGACAACACTCCAGAGTTTGTTCAGCGGAGTTTTGCAGTCAATATCTCTGAGGCCTCTGTAATAGGAACAAACATTGTGTGTCTTTCTACCACTGATCGAGATTCCATGCAACACGCGAAAATTGCTTATTCAATTACAGAAGGTAACGTGAACGACACTTTTAAGGTCACAGTTGAAGGTGTGGTCGTTTTACAGAGACATCTCGATAGGGAAACGGTTCAGCTTTACAACTTAACAATTGTTACAGAAAACAGCGGAGCCACTGTATCCCAATCACGGGACGCAGCTATTGTCATAATTAATATTGTTGACGTAAATGACAACAGCCCCGTTTTCGAACGATTTCTTTACTCGTTTTCTGTTATAGAAAATGTCACTACAAACCACTTTGTGGGAAGTGTCAAAGCAAGTGACAGAGATTCTTACGAGAATGCCCACATGTTTTATTCAATTCCGAGTGTCAGCGAAAAGTTCGAGATAAACGCATCAACTGGCGAAATATTTACAATTGGTGCTCTTGACTATGAAACTGTTCACAACCACGTCATTATGGTTGAGGCTCGTGATAGTGGAAACCCACCAAGAATGGCAGCAACTTTGGTCAACATTGCTATTACAGATGTCAATGACAATTCTCCAGAGTTTGTTCACAGGCATTCCACAGTCAACATATCTGAAGCCTCTACACTAGGAACAAAGATTGTGTGTCTATCCACCACTGATCGGGATACGATGCAACACGCACAGGTTTTTTTCAATATTTCCAAGGGCAACATCAACAATGCTTTTAATGTTACCAATGAAGGTGTGGTCATTTTACAAAGATATCTCGACAGAGAAACCGTTTCTACTTACAATTTAACTATTGATGCTGTGGACACAAATTCATATCCATTAAAGTCAAGTAAGCCAGCTATTGTCATCATATACGTCGAGGATATCAATGACAATCTTCCACAATTCAACAAAAACTCATATTCAGCCAAGGTGTTTGAAAATGTCCCCATAGGACATATAGTAATTAATCTAACAGCCCAAGATAAAGACAGTGGTTCTAATGGACACGTGACGTACTCGTTAGTAGATAGTCCGTGTGATACTGATAACGTAGCTAGTGAAATATTCTCAATCAATCCTACGAGTGGAGCCATCACAACTTCAAAGAAACTGAAATCGAGCGCCCCCCAAGTGGAATATAAATTTCAAGTCAAGGCAAGTGACAATGGGATTCCGAGTTTGGAATCGTTCACGCATGTCCTGATAACCGTGGAGGATGCCAACGATTCACCTCCTGTGTTCACAGTTTGTAATAAACTAGTAACAGTACAGCCACGCAGTCCACAAACCACACTGTTTAGTGTTTCAGCCTCTGATGCTGACCATGGATCCAATGCTAACATCACGTATTCTATCTATGAAGTAACATCTAGTAAAACGTGTGATTCAGAAAACCGTGTTTTTCTAATAGATCATGATGGAGATATCAAAACCACAATGGAACTTCACAGTGGCTGTACTTATAACATTACTATCAGTGTTACGGATGGAGTGAAGTTTGATTTTTGTTCCGTTGTTCTTCGTGTAGTGGTACAACCTGATACACAAGTTCAGACAGGTGAGTTGGGTTGAACGGTAATTGATGGAAAATTAATTTGTGTTGTTGTTACGTTATGTTGAACGGTAATTTCATTGGCAATAAATTTTGTTGTTGATACGTGGAAGACCAAGTCCAGGACGTTTGCCATTATCCTTCAATGTTTATAACTCAGAACGACAGCAAAAAAATGCTTAAATAGACTAAATATCGAGTGTTGATGTGAGTTCGGGACCACAACTGAGCGTCCCCTTACGAGTTATTGTTGCCTTGTTGGAGGTTGTGAATATAATTATCTTGGGTAGCCAAAAAACCACTTCCAGGAGGTTTCTCCATACTACAGGTCACAATTACAGTCAAAGCCCGTCACGCATGAACGCCCAACTTCAACTATTCATCAAATTTATCATTATTCAATTTCAGATTCGATTATTAAAAATGATTCTTCCAACCTTGAATTTTAACAATCGAAAGTGAAATTGAATATTCGAGATTGCAGGTGAATGTTTAAAAATATATATATGATATTACAAAGATGAATAAATATTTCTGCACGGACACTGGCGAGGGTTTAAAAAATACGCAAATCTGCGGGAAGTGATCATGAGGGACGGATTTTATATATTTTGGCAAAAAAGCCCTCCTGTAGCCTCAAAGCCTGAATAACAAGAAATTCGCTTGGGGATATTACAAGCCTAGAAAACCTTTGCCTTGGATTGTAAGGGACAAAATCATTTCCATATATTATGTAAATTGTAAATTAACTCTGAAAAGCCCCTTGGGGAGAGTAATAAAATATTGTATTTTATTATATCTCTTATATAGTACGCGCGCTGTAATTGGTCAATTTTACGGGCCGTACTCTTCAGTACGGCCCGCGAAATTTGAGAGTGCTACTGATCATGACGCCATCTTTGCAAGTTAGTTTCGATTAATTTCAAATTCTGCATAATAATATATATATGTCTCAGGAAAACGATTTTGAAATCTACATAAAACGTTTGCAATCGGATTAAAGAGCTTTACAGTCAAACTACTGTAACCGGGGCCACCCAGACAAAGTTAACCAATCACAGAGCAGAACGGGAACAATACATTCCAACATTTTTGAATTGGGCCAATCCGATGTCGAGTACAGAACAATGAAATTGCAACTTGTTCGTTCGCGATATTAAAATACAGATGAATGAAATTTTGTGCGGTTCGGCGGCGTGGATTTTCCAATTTCAACCCAATTTTTCTTTGACTAGTTTTAGCAGTAAGATTTGGAAGGAAAATATATGCGAGTCAATAAAAGGGTAACTCCAAACTACGTGAAAACTGGGAATGCGACGGTTGTACAGTATGTTTCCTCGAATAAAAGTGCGAGGCGGGTTCGCTCTTGACAAATTCAAGTTTTCTCTACATATTGGTGGTTTGCAAGTGACGTCAGCTGGGGGTCATTAACAAAAGATTTCTAATTGGCTTCTATTGTTTGTACCCCCAACATGGCCGCCGCGTCTTTGTCATTTGAATCTGTCGGGATTGGTTGCAAACCAGCAATACGGCGTCAACCATGTCGGGGTTTTTGGCAGTACCTTTGGAAAATAAATACACTTGATGCCAGCGAGGGAAGACTTTATATTCCAAACTGCATAAAGTCAGTGAACGCGACGACCAATGGTTTCGGCAAAGTGTCCAAAGTGTGTGACGGATTTGAAAACAACGAAAGCACGGCTTGTTTTACCTGCAGCGTGATGAATTCAGTTTTTATACATTGTCGGATCTTTGATTTCCACCTTGTTCCACGCGCTGGTTTTTATTTTGTCAGTACAATTTGGCTGAAATTTAAAAAAAATAAGTAAAAGAGAAATTCAAAATTGCATAAAAAGAGTGTCGGCTGTATATTTGAAGTTTCGTCAAAGTGAATTGTCGCGAGAAAGACTAAACTCAACCGTCCCCAGAGTAGAATATTTTGCCCGCAAAGTTTGAATCACGTTTCGTAACGGCGAATTCTTTATTACAGTTATTTCGGATCGCATGACTATTGTCTGATTTGCATTGAACTTTCGAAACTGTTTCGAATCCTTTCGGAAAAATTACTGAGAAAGAAGCCAACTCAGTGCTAGTAAAATCGCTTTGATCTTTCCGAGAAAAGTCCTGACTGTTCTAGGGAAAAGTCCCGAATTTTCTTGGAAAGATCGAAGCGACTCTGTGTCTGATCTGCTGGCACTGAGTTGGCTTCTTTCTCTCATGCGATCAGAAATAACTGTAATACTGAACGAATTCGCCGTTACGAAACGTGATTCAAACTCTACCCCGGCAAAATATTCTACTCCGACGGTTGAGTCCTAGCTTTCTCGCGACAATTCACATGATTCACTTTGCCGAAACTTTTTCAAATATACGGCCGACACTCTTTTTATGCAATTTTGAATTTCTCTTTTACTTATTATTTTAATTTCAGCCAAATTGTACTGACAAAACCCCGACAATGTATAAAAACTGAATTCATCACGCTGGTAAACATGCCGTGCTGTGTATTTATTTAATTTCCAAATGGTACTGCGAAAAACCCTGACATGTGTACTGGCTATTCAGCCGGTTGAACACTGTGGTTGACGCCGTAGAGAAAACTTGCAATTGAATTTGTCAAGAGCGAACAAATTATTTCAAATCCGCCACGCACTTTTATTCGAGGAAACATACTGTACAACCGTCGCATTCCCAGTTTTCACGCAGTTTGGAGTCTCTCTTTTATTGACTCGCATATATTTTCCTTCCAAATCGTACTGCTAAAACTAGTCAAAGATAAAAGGGTTGAAATCGAAAATCCACGCCGTAGAACCCCACAAAATTTCATTCATCTGTATTCATCGCGAACGAACAAGTTGCAATTTCATTGTTCTGTACTCGATTACTCGATGGCTCAATTCAAAAATGTTGGAATGTATTGTTCCCGTTCTGCCCTGTGATTGGTTAACTTTGTCTGGTGGCCTCGGTTACAGTAGTTTGACTGTAAAAGCCGAAACGTCCAAGATCGGTAGACCAACCCGGCGAGCCGGACTCGATTCAGGAAATTGACAGTTTTATCTCTGCCGAAAAGTCCGCAAACTGATGTGAAGAAGACGAATTCTGAATGGAAAAGGTTTGAAAAGGTCTGTTAAGAGCAGACGAATGGAACATTTAACGTGGGAAACGTAAGTCTGACCTGTTGATGTTTTTGACAAGCTCCTCGCCCGGCAAATTTTTCACCAAGTTATTATGCGACTTCTGCAGCAAACACTTCTCAGACACAACAAAGCGCCACAAAATGGACGGCAGTATCTGAGAAGACTTTTGTCCCGTAGTTTCTTGACAATTTTAGTGTTATCTCGTTCAGTATTTGTAAGAAATATATGTTATTTGCCGGGAGGTCCGTATTGAGAAAAACTGTGCCAGAGGTCTTGAGTACGGCACGAGGCCGTAGGCCGAGGGCCGTACTGAAGACCGAGAGCACAGTTTTTCTCAATACGGACCGACCAAGGCCGGCAAATAACATATTTATTTTTTTCCTACTTGGTTTGGTAATGCTAGAAATCTTGAAATCTTGCCGTTTTGCAAAATCTGTTTTTCACGCGCGCGCGTATTCCTTTTATAGCTGATCGCAAGGTCGCTATAAAACTCAAACTACCGAAGAAATAAAACTTAATCCAAATAAAAAGAAACTCAGACGATTATTTTTTACACCAAAATTACAGAAAGGTAGATGCGAAGAACAGCGGTGAGGGTAAAAGACGGAATGAGTTTGCGGAATGGCATGTGGCACGACTTGCGGAATGGCATAATTATGCGAAATATGATATATGCAGAATGACTTAATGAAATAAATTAACTGCAAATAACCGCTTTACGTAATGCTGCGGGCTCAAACATACGATCTTGTCACGTTTTCAATCAAGATGGCGGCTGTTTGGTGACAAGAAGCGGATAGGTTAACCCATTTACAACGCCACTTTTGTGTTCGTCGTAGCCATATTTTTCGGTCAACACAAAGACAAAGTATACTTTAAGTGATATTCTGTATTCTGGAAGTAAATTATTTTAGTTATCAAGTTGTATTTTCATGAAGAAGAAGTGTTCTGTGTCGATTCTGTGCAAGAAATGAAAGTTCACGAATTATAAAATTATTTGAGTGATAAGCATAAATCCATGACAGATCCAGATGAACAGATCGATGGGTTATATTTTGCCAGTTATAGGGTGCTATGATTTCTTGGAAAACAGCAGCTCTCAGAAGATATCAATAAAATTGGATTTGATGATAGACTGTGTGACACAAATTTCTGCTCACACGTGACACTTCACAAAAATAACCCAACTTTGAGCACTAAATTCGCCAAGAATATAAGTCGCGCTTAGAGGCACCTTCTATCTCTTGGATTCATGCACATTCAAAGAGCAACTTTCCGACATTTTCGGCAAATTCCGCCACGCAGTTTCATATACAAACGCCATTTCCTGTGTAAAGTTTGCAGCAATAAAAATATTAAAACTCACATAAGTGATAGATTTCTTCATAAAAATACAACCTGATAACTAACATAATTTACCTCCAGAGTACAGAATATCACTTAAACGATCATTTGTCTTTGTGTTGACCGAAAAATATACCTACGACGAACACAAAAGTGGCGTTGTAAATGGTTAACCTATACGCTTCTTGTCACCGAACAGCCGCCATCGTGATTGAAAACGTGACAAGATCGTATGTTTGAGCCCGCAGCATTACGTAAAGCGGTTATTTGTAGTTAATTTATTTCTTTAAGTAATTCTACATATATAATATTCCGCATAATTATGCCATTCCGCAAGTCATGCCACATGCCATTCCGCAAACTCATTCCGCCTTTTACCCTCACCGGAAGAACAGACGATGGAGACTCAAACGGAATTTCACCGCTAAAAGCAGCTGAAATGAGAAGCTAAAGCCATTCAAAGTCCGGCGTAACCGGCAAAATCTTAGAAAAATCTTCACTATCTTCCATACTCTTGCGTAGTATCATGAAAGCATTTTCCGAGCAAAACTGTTTCCTCAGTTTTCTACAATTTCATTTCCATGTTAATCTAATTCTTGCCATTCGATGGCCATTTACAATTTTCATTTTATGCGAAACCTTGACAAACTGTATTCAAGCATTCACTGGTTTCAACGTACCGACACAACTGATTTATACGAGCCGAGAATTATTTTCTGGGCTACCGGTAATCACTAAGTTCTTTCTTGAATGAAAGTTAATGAAGGGCTGTTTCGGTAAAAAAGAGAAACGAAAAGCAAATGACTAAAACTAAGGAATTGAGTCTAAACACGGACATTTGTAATTTAAAATCGCAAGTCTAGAGAGCGTGAAAGTGATTTCCAAAACAACAACAAACTCAAATTATGTCGGTTAAAATCAAATGAACACTCGCCTTTTTGAAGAAATGCAAGCTCTTTAATTCCACTGCGTAGTTCTCCATTCACTTGACAACGATAAGAGAGCAATATAATGTGCAAAATTCAGTAAAAGCTTCTTCGCATCGACCTTCGCACGTTGCTGAAATTAAAACTTCTTCGCTTGGGCAGCGCAGGCCTGGCGGCAAAGTCATTTGATATTTTGACCGTGGGCAAGATTGGAAAATCTTGCCCGCTCTCGGAACCAATCAGATTGCAGGATTCGAGAGTTCCGCCCGCTCGCGCTCTCAGAAAAAAAATAAACACTCGTATTTTCATTCAGTTTGACGAACACGCTGTAAGTTGATTGCGGTCATCGGCTTTCTTCTCAATGGGTGAATTAAATTTATTGTCCTTGTCGAACTTCAAGAAGTAAGAATTTAAAAGTAAACTCGGACTGTACCTAGTTTTCATGCTTTTACAGAAAATAACTAGGTAGAAATTGTTTTAAGACGTTTGAAGTTTGTATTCAAATCGTGTTTACCACTCGTCGAACTCGATCAATCGACTTGTCCTTTGCCTGTGATACGTGTCAGTCAAATGAAACCGCTTTCCTCGCGCTTGACATGAAATGTTTTCTTTTTTCCAAAGGGAGATATATAATAAATATCTTACTAACCTCGTCTTCTCGGTCCGTACTGTAAGTTACGGACCGAGTTTTTCCCCTTCGATTTATGGCCCGCGCGCGAACCGTAACTTACCGTACAGACCTCGAACTCGGTTAGTAAGAGGTATGTATTAAAAGTTACGTTACGTTTTGCGTTCGTGCGACTGTTGACTTGGATTAAAATTGTTTTTAACTGGCACAGGTTGAAACCTTTTTTTTGTGAAGGCAGTTTTAGCCCTTCGCGACATTTACATTTCAGATCTACTGACATGTATTTATTAAGCGGCTCGAAAGTGAAAGCTTTTTTAATAAAAGTATAAAATGAATTTTTGTCTGCCAGACGCGCTGGCGCTGCGTGTTTATCGAAACAATTTTTGATAACTGAAATGCATATAGTTTTTTTATGGTCCGAGCAACTTCATACATTTTTTTTCTACAGTGCGTGAATGACGAATACTGAAACACGGTTTACGTACCTTCATTGTAACTTTACTTTTTGGCATACGACTTCAACTCCTCTCAGCATGCTAAAATGAAAAATATATTTTGATGTCTAGCGACCCATTCGTGTAAGCAATCCTCCAACTTCACAAACGTTTCTAAAGAACTTCCAAACGAAATTCGAAGAATCAATTCGATTATTCCAAGAATCAATTCGATTATTCAAAGATTGATCCCGATCTTCCAATAATTCAATTAAAGAATGGAAAATGCACATGAAAATTCAGAAATTGCAACCTTCATCATTCGATCGTTCATGCGTGACGCGCGTTGACTGTAATATTGGTTTCATCTATCTCGGGACCGATTTAGGAGATGACCACGGGAAGTATTTCAAAGCTTCAATCGCTTTCTTTTCTCAGGTGGTTTTCCAAAGAGATGGACAATTCTGATTGTTGTTGGCATCATCCTCTTTCTGGTGCTTGTATGTCTTGTCAGCTATTGGTTCAGTCGAGTGAGAAAACAACAGTAAGTGCGACTTTTATCATATCGTGCTCTGTATATTTTTTATGTTCTAATTGCATAATTTGTTTTTTTGATAATTAGGAGTGAGCATATAAGGACATCGACCAATGGTCAATCGGTCTGGGTAAGTGGTTCTTGATTTCTTGGCAGAGCTCTGTCGCGCCCTAAGAATTAGCTTCTGGAGTTGCAGCGCCTGTGGCTGTAAAGTCCAATTTGAGAGTAGCAGTCGACGTTGCAGTTTGTGCAGATGAAGTATAATTAAATATAACTAATCAATATAAAGAAAACCGTGGTTTCTTGAAGCAATGATTTACTAAAGTTGTATTATTTATATAGACATTAATTCCAGTTGAGAGTGAGGTAGACAATACTGAAGACTTGTAAGTCCCTCATTCTGGGTGTCTGGCACAGTGTATTTGCAGAAGCACATCTTGGACATATTTTACATTAGTGAAGCTTAATATAGTATGTGTGGACGGGCTCCTGAGACAAGACGAACTACTGACCTCACCCAAGCTGTTATGTGATTATCTTTATAATTTGCTCACACATACTTTTTTTGATCAACATGATCAATGGTATTTGGAGGGTGTAGGTCGCCAAAAAATTTCTTAAAAAAATACTTCAAAAGCATCCGCTCTTTAACTTGTTTATTACCTTTGCTCGACAGATTGTGTCTACAGTCACCGAAGGAAATGAATCACGTGCCTATAAAACAGTCGAATTTGACGAATGTAATGAGCAGACAGTTAAAGAAAGTAGCATCTGATAAGCACACATTTAACAGTCTTAGAAACAATCACAGACAAGTTAAGTTGGGACACCGTGTAGAATGCATATATTCTCGTTCCCGCTGCCTCCTTTCCTCTCTCAATGTTGTTTATTGCTATTTTTATCACATTTTGCAAACCAACATTGAGAGGGGCAGGGGAGAACAAAACTGTCCCAACAAACGTGTCTGCAATTGTAGGTTGCTACGGTTGCCGAGAGTGGTTACGGAAAACGAAAAGTAAAACTAAAAAGTCGATTTTCAAGCGCCTTCTAGTTTTTATTTAAAATATTGACTTCTGATTATGACTTTTAACTTAAGAAATCAACTTTTCACTTTTGATGTCCACTCTCGGCCACAATGCTCTTGAGCGTAAAACAGTTTGTTGTTTTTTTACATTATTTTTACTTGTTATTAACCGTGGATCGTTTTCCGTAGTATATGCGCCTTCCTTTTTTCTTGCAGTCTGCTGTGAAGAAATTTGTCACTCGATCACTCGCTCAGTGTAAATTGCTAGGTAACCTGGCAAGTTTATATTAAGTTTATATTAAATTACCGCATGCAAAACGCGGGTTCGGGCAACGTGAGCTCGTTTGGAGTTCCAAATGGAAAGAAGTATGCGTTAGTGTGAATGATATTTTTAGTTTTATAATATTTTATCATGGAGGGTACGATATAGAAAAGGTTTTAATATTTTATATTTAATTTAGTATCATTAATTAGTAGAATACATTTTATCGTCTTAATACTTTTAATATTTTATTTGTATTTAATAAGTATATGATTTTGTTTTTAATTTCACGCACGTTCACGTTTTAAGTATTGTATTGTCAAAATTTGCGTTTCGCGTTCGCAGGTTTATTTTTCGTCTCAAATATTATAAATTGCTAAATTAAATAGAACTGATTGTTTTGAACAGACTAGATATATATTTGAGCGCCAAAAGAATTTTTTTGATGTTTAACGTGTCAGCTTTAGAGTTTACGGTCACTATTGTTTGTATTTCTTCTTATTTCGCTGTCTTAATATTAGTATGAACACCATTGCAAATCGTTTTTCTACAAATAAATATCGAAATGATGTTCTTGTTAAACGTTTTACCGATAAACGGTTTCCATTGAATCGCATGAAACACCTTTACTATGTAAAGAAGCAAAGATCACAGCCACAGAAAAAGAATATTAAACATAATCAACACACAATGTTATTCTTTTGACATGGGGGATGAAATCTTCACGTTTAGTGGCTGACCTTTTCGCTGGCTATAAAATGTCAGATAACGCTGCAACACTTGATTGTACAATCTTGATTTTTCTTCATCGTCAAGCTGTTTACTAGACTCAATATCTGTCACTTCGGCGTCTAAGTTTTTTAACTGTTGTGTTACGGGTGGAATTCACATTTGCTGACGGTGTTGCAATCTTTCCAGCGTGTTCTCGGGAATGAGAACGGGATTGAACTTAGAACTCTCAATACGGGTTTCCTCTGTGTTGCACCAATAATTTATATTTTTCTATCGAGTGGAGTGTTTTTCTGTGCCAAAGCTATCAAGGCTTTCTTGTGGGTAAGACGTTTTGTCTTTGCTGGTTTACTAACAGGAACGGTTTCCTGTAAAACGTTGAGTACATTCTCACAAATAGTGTTTTACCAAACCGTCGTCGGCTACATCATTGTACGTGGTTTTCTTTCTCAGTCGCTGTGCCATGCTCAAGTGACTCAGTAACATCGGTACGATGCACCCTTTTTATACCTTTCGGACATATGCATATTTAGGTTCCCCGGGGAAAATGTTGGTACACAACCGGAAGTCGATTAGGGTTTCCGGTTTAAGATCGCATAGCAAATACCCATAGGACCTTTTGGTAGCATCCGCGAATGCGAATAATTCTTGCATATATTTGACATGCCCGGGAAACATTTGTTTGCCGAGGTAATTAATTTGACTGCTATCTCGAGGAGATTTGAACAGCACAAGGTAATGACAGTTCAAACTTATGTCTCTTAGCTCTTTCCCTCGATGAAAGAGGTTTTGTAATATAAAGATCACACTCAAGTTCCGGTGATGACAACCTTTTGTAAACAAATTCGTTATTCTCTTATCTTCACTGACTTTATTCATTAAATCATCAGTGACTGTCAAATTTCCTATGGAAGTATCAATCATTGATTCTAAATCACTAGGAACGCCTTTTCACGAAGTTGATGTTGGGGATACTCGTTAGCATATCATCGTAGGTCGATTGATAGATTCCATAGCGCCAAGTGATTTTTTGCGGGGGCCGGTTGATCATTTCCTCGCCTGATTCTAAATAGCCTGCGTAGCTGGCGGTCTTGTTGGCGCGCGATATAAAATTTCGTAAGCGACGAAGTCGCGAAAGCGAACAGCGCAGCCGCGAGAGTCTGGGGTGGGGAGTTCGGCTTGCGCCGCTCGTTTTGCCGTTGGTATTTCATGTATTCCTTATTATATTGTATTTAGATTTAAATATATTCTAATGTTTTCTACCGTATTCTCTTCTATTCTCCTGTATTCTATTGTATTATCTTCTATTCTACTGTACTCTCCTCACAGGCTTACCATCCTCTGTTTGTGTGGTCACAGATATCTACGATATTCAAATTTCTTAGTACAATAGAATTGTTATTGTGAACATTCATCTTCCTAAAATTGCTATTTAGGACTGTCTATATTTAATAAAATAAAGTCCAAATGTCTGGACGTTGTTTAACTTTGCTTTGAAGCGGTTTTTACGGTGATTTGATGCGCGCGAGAGCAGTTTCGGACTTCAAAGTTTTTACTCGCTTTTAGAATACTAATACTCCAACAAGGCATGCAACTTCGAGCAGTTTTGGACCGACAAATTCCGTACCTCCTCTCGTATTTTGCCCTAAAAAAAGGATTTCTTCCATTCGATTTCATAACAGCTCCCGCATCTCGAAAGACTAGTCCTCGGACTACACTCTGGCCAAATTTGAGTACGAAAGGTTCGCGGATTGATCTTGAAAAACCAGCTGGAATATCGAATGAGTTTGAAAATTCTCGATTTTACTATGATCTGTACCTCCGGCTGGGACAATTATGCACATATTTAAAAAAAAACGTGTATACGGCGTCGAAATTACTACCTATGCCCTCCCCAGCGCGAGAAATACCCAGTTGAAATACAGTAGTCTCGTTGATCTTAACTTAGGCAATCACGACGGCGACGCTTTAGACAACGTGGAATGAGAAATCAATTTATATTCGCAATTATACAGATTTATTCCGTTTGATAGGCTTATTTTCCCTTTTCTCAGGGTAGCCGTATTTCAACTGGGTACCCCAGTGAAGTGTTTGTCGTGGTACACGTTTCTCGCGCTGGGGAGGGCATAGGTAGTAATTTCGATGCCGTATACACGTTTTTTTAAAAATATGTGCATAATTGTCCCAGCCGGAGGTACAGATCATAGTAAAATCGAGAATTTTCAAACTCATTCGATATTCCAGCTGGTTTTTCAGATCAATCCGCGAACCTTTCGTACTCAAATTTGGCCAGAGTGTAGTCCGAGGACTAGTCTTTCGAGATGCGGGAGCTGTTATGAAATCGAATGGAAGAAATGCTTTTTTTAGGGCAAAATACGAGAGGAGGTACGGAATTTGTCGGTCCAAAACTGCTCGAAGTTGCATGCCTTGTTGGAGTATTAGTATTCTAAAAGCGAGTAAAAACTTTGAAGTCCGAAAACTGCTCTCGCGCGCATCAAATCACCGCAAAAACCGCTTCAAAGCAAAGTTAAACAACGTCCAGACATTTGGACTTTATTCCTCGCGAAGCGAGGCCGAAGGCCTTGCGTAGCGGGGTTTATAATTATGTCCCCAAAGAGCTCACGCGAGAGCAATTCTCGTGTGGCCTTTACGATCATATTTATTTATTTGTTTGTTTGTGGAAAACGTGGTTGACAGTAATGACGTCACACGGCGCGCTCGTGGCCTAATGACTTAAGGCGGGATTCTACCTGAATGCCATTTTTCCGCCACTTAACATGGGTTTAATGGAAATATCTCGTTCGCGTTTCAAGCAATCCAAAAACTCTCCACTCATCCCATGAATCTATGTTATGGGGTGTTTTGTAAATTTTTGGGTGATTTTGGGCATTTTGGGGAGGAAATAGTTTTTCTCAAAGGAGTTGTAAAATTTAGGGAAATAAGAAATATTGAAGATTTAATGTAGTTTTAAAATTAGAATTTGAAGTTAAAAATTAGTAGATTGACAATTGACGACAGTTGATAACCACGCAAGAGCACCCGCGTGGGTATCAACTGTCTGTTGGTGTTCCAAAATATTTTTTTTTCTTCTATCCCTTCTTTAAACCTCTTCAAATTTCATTGAAATTCAGGTAGAATCCCCCTTAAGGACATGTATTTATCAGAATATACTAGATTTAAACCGAAAATACATAGCCAACTTGATTCATAAGAAAACAAATCAAGTGAAAATGCGCTGATTTCACTATAGTTATAAACATGGAAAAATGTGAAAAAAAATTTCGAAAAAATGTGCCCCCATCTCTGCTCCCCCTACCCCCTCACGGGCTGTAGGATTGCGGAGCAGAGTCTCTGCAGAGTTCCCACCCATACCGGTCCTCCCGCATGGTGGCTCATAAACACTAGTTGTGTTCATTTACATATATATATGTTTCGTCTTAGAATTTCCCTCCCATGTGGGAGGCGTAAAGTACGCTACGCGTACTTTAGCCTCGTTTTGGCGTAAATCTTGTTTTCTCTTTAGAGCTTTGCAAAATTACAGAATTGACCCAATTTCTTGAAATTATGCGATACTCGTGAAATGCATGTGGAAAGTTAGCACTATTTCTGAATTATTTTGGTTTATCACTTTAAAAGCCGCTTAAGGCGGGATTCTACCTGAATGCCATTTTTCCGCCACTTAACATGGGTTTAATGGAAATATCTCGTTCGCGTTTCAAGCAATCCAAAAACTCTCCACTCATCCCATGAATCTATGTTATGGGGTGTTTTGTAAATTTTTGGGTGATTTTTGGGCATTTTGGGGAGGAAATAGTTTTTCTCAAAGGAGTTGTAAAATTTAGGGAAATAAGAAATATTGAAGATTTGATGTAGTTTTAAAATTAGAATTTGAAGTTAAAAATTAGTAGATTGACAATTGACAGTTGATAACCACGCAAGAGCACCCGCGTGGGTATCAACTGTCTGTTGGTGTTCCAAAATATTTTTTTTCTTCTATCCCTTCTTTAAACCTCTTCAAATTTCATTGAAATTCAGGTAGAATCCCCCTTAAGGACATGTATTTATCAGAATATACTAGATTTAAACCGAAAATACATAGCCAACTTGATTCATAAGAAAACAAATCAAGTGAAAATGCGCTGATTTCACTATAGTTATAAACATGGAAAAATGTGAAAAAAAATTTCGAAAAAATGTGCCCCCATCTCTGCTCCCCCTACCCCCTCACGGGCTGTAGGATTGCGGAGCAGAGTCTCTGCAGAGTTCCCACCCATACCGGTCCTCCCGCATGGTGGCTCATAAACACTAGTTGTGTTCATTTACATATATATATGTTTCGTCTTAGAATTTCCCTCCCATGTGGGAGGCGTAAAGTACGCTACGCGTACTTTAGCCTCGTTTTGGCGTAAATCTTGTTTTCTCTTTAGAGCTTTGCAAAATTACAGAATTGACCCAGATTTCTTGAAATTATGCGATACTCGTGAAATGCATGTGGAAAGTTAGCACTATTTCTGAATTATTTTGGTTTATCACTTTAAAAGCCGCTTAAGGCGGGATTCTACCTGAATGCCATTTTTCCGCCACTTAACATGGGTTTAATGGAAATATCTCGTTCGCGTTTCAAGCAATCCAAAAACTCTCCACTCATCCCATGAATCTATGTTATGGGGTGTTTTGTAAATTTTTGGGTGATTTTTGGGCATTTTGGGGAGGAAATAGTTTTTCTCAAAGGAGTTGTAAAATTTAGGGAAATAAGAAATATTGAAGATTTGATGTAGTTTTAAAATTAGAATTTGAAGTTAAAAATTAGTAGATTGACAATTGACAGTTGATAACCACGCAAGAGCACCCGCGTGGGTATCAACTGTCTGTTGGTGTTCCAAAATATTTTTTTTTCTTCTATCCCTTCTTTAAACCTCTTCAAATTTCATTGAAATTCAGGTAGAATCCCCCCTTAAGGACATGTATTTATCAGAATATACTAGATTTAAACCGAAAATACATAGCCAACTTGATTCATAAGAAAACAAATCAAGTGAAAATGCGCTGATTTCACTATAGTTATAAACATGGAAAAATGTGAAAAAAATTTCGAAAAATGTGCCCCCATCTCTGCTCCCCCTACCCCCTCACGGGCTGTAGGATTGCGGAGCAGAGTCTCTGCAGAGTTCCCACCCATACCGGTCCTCCCGCATGGTGGCTCATAAACACTAGTTGTGTTCATTTACATATATATATGTTTCGTCTTAGAATTTCCCTCCCATGTGGGAGGCGTAAAGTACGCTACGCGTACTTTAGCCTCGTTTTGGCGTAAATCTTGTTTTCTCTTTAGAGCTTTGCAAAATTACAGAATTGACCCAATTTCTTGAAATTATGCGATACTCGTGAAATGCATGTGGAAAGTTAGCACTATTTCTGAATTATTTTGGTTTATCACTTTAAAAGCCGCTTAAGGCGGGATTCTACCTGAATGCCATTTTTCCGCCACTTAACATGGGTTTAATGGAAATATCTCGTTCGCGTTTCAAGCAATCCAAAAACTCTCCACTCATCCCATGAATCTATGTTATGGGGTGTTTTGTAAATTTTTGGGTGATTTTTGGGCATTTTGGGGAGGAAATAGTTTTTCTCAAAGGAGTTGTAAAATTTAGGGAAATAAGAAATATTGAAGATTTAATGTAGTTTTAAAATTAGAATTTGAAGTTAAAAATTAGTAGATTGACAATTGACGACAGTTGATAACCACGCAAGAGCACCCGCGTGGGTATCAACTGTCTGTTGGTGTTCCAAAATATTTTTTTTCTTCTATCCCTTCTTTAAACCTCTTCAAATTTCATTGAAATTCAGGTAGAATCCCCCTTAAGGACATGTATTTATCAGAATATACTAGATTTAAACCGAAAATACATAGCCAACTTGATTCATAAGAAAACAAATCAAGTGAAAATGCGCTGATTTCACTATAGTTATAAACATGGAAAAATGTGAAAAAAAATTTCGAAAAAATGTGCCCCCATCTCTGCTCCCCCTACCCCCTCACGGGCTGTAGGATTGCGGAGCAGAGTCTCTGCAGAGTTCCCACCCATACCGGTCCTCCCGCATGGTGGCTCATAAACACTAGTTGTGTTCATTTACATATATATATGTCCCGTCTTAGAATTTCCCTCCCATGTGGGAGGCGTAAAGTACGCTACGCGTACTTTAGCCTCGTTTTGGCGTAAATCTTGTTTTCTCTTTAGAGCTTTGCAAAATTACAGAATTGACCCAGATTTCTTGAAATTATGCGATACTCGTGAAATGCATGTGGAAAGTTAGCACTATTTCTGAATTATTTTGGTTTATCACTTTAAAAGCCGCTTAAGGCGGGATTCTACCTGAATGCCATTTTTCCGCCACTTAACATGGGTTTAATGGAAATATCTCGTTCGCGTTTCAAGCAATCCAAAAACTCTCCACTCATCCCATGAATCTATGTTATGGGGTGTTTTGTAAATTTTTGGGTGATTTTTGGGTATTTTGGGGAGGAAATAGTTTTTCTCAAAGGAGTTGTAAAATTTAGGGAAATAAGAAATATTGAAGATTTAATGTAGTTTTAAAATTAGAATTTGAAGTTAAAAATTAGTAGATTGACAATTGACAGTTGATAACCACGCAAGAGCACCCGCGTGGGTATCAACTGTCTGTTGGTGTTCCAAACTTTTTTTTTTCTTCTATCCCTTCTTTAAACCTCTTAAAATTTCATTGAAATTCAGGTAGAATCCCCCCTTAAGGACATGTATTTATCAGAATATACTAGATTTAAACCGAAAATACATAGCCAACTTGATTCATAAGAAAACAAATCAAGTGAAAATGCGCTGATTTCACTATAGTTATAAACATGGAAAAATGTGAAAAAAAATTTCGAAAAAATGTGCCCCCATCTCTGCTCCCCCTACCCCCTCACGGGCTGTAGGATTGCGGAGCAGAGTCTCTGCAGAGTTCCCACCCATACCGGTCCTCCCGCATGGTGGCTCATAAACACTAGTTGTGTTCATTTACATATATATATGTCCCGTCTTAGAATTTCCCTCCCATGTGGGAGGCGTAAAGTACGCTACGCGTACTTTAGCCTCGTTTTGGCGTAAATCTTGTTTTCTCTTTAGAGCTTTGCAAAATTACAGAATTGACCCAGATTTCTTGAAATTATGCGATACTCGTGAAATGCATGTGGAAAGTTAGCACTATTTCTGAATTATTTTGGTTTATCACTTTAAAAGCCGCTTAAGGCGGGATTCTACCTGAATGCCATTTTTCCGCCACTTAACATGGGTTTAATGGAAATATCTCGTTCGCGTTTCAAGCAATCCAAAAACTCTCCACTCATCCCATGAATCTATGTTATGGGGTGTTTTGTAAATTTTTGGGTGATTTTTGGGTATTTTGGGGAGGAAATAGTTTTTCTCAAAGGAGTTGTAAAATTTAGGGAAATAAGAAATATTGAAGATTTAATGTAGTTTTAAAATTAGAATTTGAAGTTAAAAATTAGTAGATTGACAATTGACGACAGTTGATAACCACGCAAGAGCACCCGCGTGGGTATCAACTGTCTGTTGGTGTTCCAAACTTTTTTTTTTTCTTCTATCCCTTCTTTAAACCTCTTAAAATTTCATTGAAATTCAGGTAGAATCCCCCCTTAAGGACATGTATTTATCAGAATATACTAGATTTAAACCGAAAATACATAGCCAACTTGATTCATAAGAAAACAAATCAAGTGAAAATGCGCTGATTTCACTATAGTTATAAACATGGAAAAATGTGAAAAAAAATTTCGAAAAAATGTGCCCCCATCTCTGCTCCCCCTACCCCCTCACGGGCTGTAGGATTGCGGAGCAGAGTCTCTGCAGAGTTCCCACCCATACCGGTCCTCCCGCATGGTGGCTCATAAACACTAGTTGTGTTCATTTACATATATATATGTCCCGTCTTAGAATTTCCCTCCCATGTGGGAGGCGTAAAGTACGCTACGCGTACTTTAGCCTCGTTTTGGCGTAAATCTTGTTTTCTCTTTAGAGCTTTGCAAAATTACAGAATTGACCCAATTTCTTGAAATTATGCGATACTCGTGAAATGCATGTGGAAAGTTAGCACTATTTCTGAATTATTTTGGTTTATCACTTTAAAAGCCGCTTAAGGCGGGATTCTACCTGAATGCCATTTTTCCGCCACTTAACATGGGTTTAATGGAAATATCTCGTTCGCGTTTCAAGCAATCCAAAAACTCTCCACTCATCCCATGAATCTATGTTATGGGGTGTTTTGTAAATTTTTGGGTGATTTTTGGGTATTTTGGGGAGGAAATAGTTTTTCTCAAAGGAGTTGTAAAATTTAGGGAAATAAGAAATATTGAAGATTTAATGTAGTTTTAAAATTAGAATTTGAAGTTAAAAATTAGTAGATTGACAATTGACGACAGTTGATAACCACGCAAGAGCACCCGCGTGGGTATCAACTGTCTGTTGGTGTTCCAAACTTTTTTTTTTTCTTCTATCCCTTCTTTAAACCTCTTAAAATTTCATTGAAATTCAGGTAGAATCCCCCCTTAAGGACATGTATTTATCAGAATATACTAGATTTAAACCGAAAATACATAGCCAACTTGATTCATAAGAAAACAAATCAAGTGAAAATGCGCTGATTTCACTATAGTTATAAACATGGAAAAATGTGAAAAAAAATTTCGAAAAAATGTGCCCCCATCTCTGCTCCCCCTACCCCCTCACGGGCTGTAGGATTGCGGAGCAGAGTCTCTGCAGAGTTCCCACCCATACCGGTCCTCCCGCATGGTGGCTCATAAACACTAGTTGTGTTCATTTACATATATATATGTCCCGTCTTAGAATTTCCCTCCCATGTGGGAGGCGTAAAGTACGCTACGCGTACTTTAGCCTCGTTTTGGCGTAAATCTTGTTTTCTCTTTAGAGCTTTGCAAAATTACAGAATTGACCCAGATTTCTTGAAATTATGCGATACTCGTGAAATGCATGTGGAAAGTTAGCACTATTTCTGAATTATTTTGGTTTATCACTTTAAAAGCCGCTTAAGGCGGGATTCTACCTGAATGCCATTTTTCCGCCACTTAACATGGGTTTAATGGAAATATCTCGTTCGCGTTTCAAGCAATCCAAAAACTCTCCACTCATCCCATGAATCTATGTTATGGGGTGTTTTGTAAATTTTTGGGTGATTTTTGGGTATTTTGGGGAGGAAATAGTTTTTCTCAAAGGAGTTGTAAAATTTAGGGAAATAAGAAATATTGAAGATTTAATGTAGTTTTAAAATTAGAATTTGAAGTTAAAAATTAGTAGATTGACAATTGACGACAGTTGATAACCACGCAAGAGCACCCGCGTGGGTATCAACTGTCTGTTGGTGTTCCAAACTTTTTTTTTTCTTCTATCCCTTCTTTAAACCTCTTAAAATTTCATTGAAATTCAGGTAGAATCCCCCCTTAAGGACATGTATTTATCAGAATATACTAGATTTAAACCGAAAATACATAGCCAACTTGATTCATAAGAAAACAAATCAAGTGAAAATGCGCTGATTTCACTATAGTTATAAACATGGAAAAATGTGAAAAAAAATTTCGAAAAAATGTGCCCCCATCTCTGCTCCCCCTACCCCCTCACGGGCTGTAGGATTGCGGAGCAGAGTCTCTGCAGAGTTCCCACCCATACCGGTCCTCCCGCATGGTGGCTCATAAACACTAGTTGTGTTCATTTACATATATATATGTCCCGTCTTAGAATTTCCCTCCCATGTGGGAGGCGTAAAGTACGCTACGCGTACTTTAGCCTCGTTTTGGCGTAAATCTTGTTTTCTCTTTAGAGCTTTGCAAAATTACAGAATTGACCCAGATTTCTTGAAATTATGCGATACTCGTGAAATGCATGTGGAAAGTTAGCACTATTTCTGAATTATTTTGGTTTATCACTTTAAAAGCCGCTTAAGGCGGGATTCTACCTGAATGCCATTTTTCCGCCACTTAACATGGGTTTAATGGAAATATCTCGTTCGCGTTTCAAGCAATCCAAAAACTCTCCACTCATCCCATGAATCTATGTTATGGGGTGTTTTGTAAATTTTTGGGTGATTTTTGGGTATTTTGGGGAGGAAATAGTTTTTCTCAAAGGAGTTGTAAAATTTAGGGAAATAAGAAATATTGAAGATTTAATGTAGTTTTAAAATTAGAATTTGAAGTTAAAAATTAGTAGATTGACAATTGACGACAGTTGATAACCACGCAAGAGCACCCGCGTGGGTATCAACTGTCTGTTGGTGTTCCAAACTTTTTTTTTTTCTTCTATCCCTTCTTTAAACCTCTTAAAATTTCATTGAAATTCAGGTAGAATCCCCCTTAAGGACATGTATTTATCAGAATATACTAGATTTAAACCGAAAATACATAGCCAACTTGATTCATAAGAAAACAAATCAAGTGAAAATGCGCTGATTTCACTATAGTTATAAACATGGAAAAATGTGAAAAAAAATTTCGAAAAAATGTGCCCCCATCTCTGCTCCCCCTACCCCCTCACGGGCTGTAGGATTGCGGAGCAGAGTCTCTGCAGAGTTCCCACCCATACCGGTCCTCCCGCATGGTGGCTCATAAACACTAGTTGTGTTCATTTACATATATATATGTCCCGTCTTAGAATTTCCCTCCCATGTGGGAGGCGTAAAGTACGCTACGCGTACTTTAGCCTCGTTTTGGCGTAAATCTTGTTTTCTCTTTAGAGCTTTGCAAAATTACAGAATTGACCCAGATTTCTTGAAATTATGCGATACTCGTGAAATGCATGTGGAAAGTTAGCACTATTTCTGAATTATTTTGGTTTATCACTTTAAAAGCCGCTTAAGGCGGGATTCTACCTGAATGCCATTTTTCCGCCACTTAACATGGGTTTAATGGAAATATCTCGTTCGCGTTTCAAGCAATCCAAAAACTCTCCACTCATCCCATGAATCTATGTTATGGGGTGTTTTGTAAATTTTTGGGTGATTTTTGGGTATTTTGGGGAGGAAATAGTTTTTCTCAAAGGAGTTGTAAAATTTAGGGAAATAAGAAATATTGAAGATTTAATGTAGTTTTAAAATTAGAATTTGAAGTTAAAAATTAGTAGATTGACAATTGACGACAGTTGATAACCACGCAAGAGCACCCGCGTGGGTATCAACTGTCTGTTGGTGTTCCAAACTTTTTTTTTTTCTTCTATCCCTTCTTTAAACCTCTTAAAATTTCATTGAAATTCAGGTAGAATCCCCCTTAAGGACATGTATTTATCAGAATATACTAGATTTAAACCGAAAATACATAGCCAACTTGATTCATAAGAAAACAAATCAAGTGAAAATGCGCTGATTTCACTATAGTTATAAACATGGAAAAATGTGAAAAAAATTTCGAAAAAATGTGCCCCCATCTCTGCTCCCCCTACCCCCTCACGGGCTGTAGGATTGCGGAGCAGAGTCTCTGCAGAGTTCCCACCCATACCGGTCCTCCCGCATGGTGGCTCATAAACACTAGTTGTGTTCATTTACATATATATATGTCCCGTCTTAGAATTTCCCTCCCATGTGGGAGGCGTAAAGTACGCTACGCGTACTTTAGCCTCGTTTTGGCGTAAATCTTGTTTTCTCTTTAGAGCTTTGCAAAATTACAGAATTGACCCAGATTTCTTGAAATTATGCGATACTCGTGAAATGCATGTGGAAAGTTAGCACTATTTCTGAATTATTTTGGTTTATCACTTTAAAAGCCGCTTAAGGCGGGATTCTACCTGAATGCCATTTTTCCGCCACTTAACATGGGTTTAATGGAAATATCTCGTTCGCGTTTCAAGCAATCCAAAAACTCTCCACTCATCCCATGAATCTATGTTATGGGGTGTTTTGTAAATTTTTGGGTGATTTTTGGGTATTTTGGGGAGGAAATAGTTTTTCTCAAAGGAGTTGTAAAATTTAGGGAAATAAGAAATATTGAAGATTTAATGTAGTTTTAAAATTAGAATTTGAAGTTAAAAATTAGTAGATTGACAATTGACGACAGTTGATAACCACGCAAGAGCACCCGCGTGGGTATCAACTGTCTGTTGGTGTTCCAAACTTTTTTTTTTCCTTCTATCCCTTCTTTAAACCTCTTAAAATTTCATTGAAATTCAGGTAGAATCCCCCCTTAAGGACATGTATTTATCAGAATATACTAGATTTAAACCGAAAATACATAGCCAACTTGATTCATAAGAAAACAAATCAAGTGAAAATGCGCTGATTTCACTATAGTTATAAACATGGAAAAATGTGAAAAAAAATTTCGAAAAAATGTGCCCCCATCTCTGCTCCCCCTACCCCCTCACGGGCTGTAGGATTGCGGAGCAGAGTCTCTGCAGAGTTCCCACCCATACCGGTCCTCCCGCATGGTGGCTCATAAACACTAGTTGTGTTCATTTACATATATATATGTCCCGTCTTAGAATTTCCCTCCCATGTGGGAGGCGTAAAGTACGCTACGCGTACTTTAGCCTCGTTTTGGCGTAAATCTTGTTTTCTCTTTAGAGCTTTGCAAAATTACAGAATTGACCCAGATTTCTTGAAATTATGCGATACTCGTGAAATGCATGTGGAAAGTTAGCACTATTTCTGAATTATTTTGGTTTATCACTTTAAAAGCCGCTTAAGGCGGGATTCTACCTGAATGCCATTTTTCCGCCACTTAACATGGGTTTAATGGAAATATCTCGTTCGCGTTTCAAGCAATCCAAAAACTCTCCACTCATCCCATGAATCTATGTTATGGGGTGTTTTGTAAATTTTTGGGTGATTTTTGGGTATTTTGGGGAGGAAATAGTTTTTCTCAAAGGAGTTGTAAAATTTAGGGAAATAAGAAATATTGAAGATTTAATGTAGTTTTAAAATTAGAATTTGAAGTTAAAAATTAGTAGATTGACAATTGACGACAGTTGATAACCACGCAAGAGCACCCGCGTGGGTATCAACTGTCTGTTGGTGTTCCAAACTTTTTTTTTTCCTTCTATCCCTTCTTTAAACCTCTTAAAATTTCATTGAAATTCAGGTAGAATCCCCCCTTAAGGACATGTATTTATCAGAATATACTAGATTTAAACCGAAAATACATAGCCAACTTGATTCATAAGAAAACAAATCAAGTGAAAATGCGCTGATTTCACTATAGTTATAAACATGGAAAAATGTGAAAAAAAATTTCGAAAAAATGTGCCCCCATCTCTGCTCCCCCTACCCCCTCACGGGCTGTAGGATTGCGGAGCAGAGTCTCTGCAGAGTTCCCACCCATACCGGTCCTCCCGCATGGTGGCTCATAAACACTAGTTGTGTTCATTTACATATATATATGTCCCGTCTTAGAATTTCCCTCCCATGTGGGAGGCGTAAAGTACGCTACGCGTACTTTAGCCTCGTTTTGGCGTAAATCTTGTTTTCTCTTTAGAGCTTTGCAAAATTACAGAATTGACCCAGATTTCTTGAAATTATGCGATACTCGTGAAATGCATGTGGAAAGTTAGCACTATTTCTGAATTATTTTGGTTTATCACTTTAAAAGCCGCTTAAGGCGGGATTCTACCTGAATGCCATTTTTCCGCCACTTAACATGGGTTTAATGGAAATATCTCGTTCGCGTTTCAAGCAATCCAAAAACTCTCCACTCATCCCATGAATCTATGTTATGGGGTGTTTTGTAAATTTTTGGGTGATTTTTGGGTATTTTGGGGAGGAAATAGTTTTTCTCAAAGGAGTTGTAAAATTTAGGGAAATAAGAAATATTGAAGATTTAATGTAGTTTTAAAATTAGAATTTGAAGTTAAAAATTAGTAGATTGACAATTGACATGGGTTTAATGGAAATATCTCGTTCGCGTTTCAAGCAATCCAAAAACTCTCCACTCATCCCATGAATCTATGTTATGGGGTGTTTTGTAAATTTTTGGGTGATTTTTGGGTATTTTGGGGAGGAAATAGTTTTTCTCAAAGGAGTTGTAAAATTTAGGGAAATAAGAAATATTGAAGATTTAATGTAGTTTTAAAATTAGAATTTGAAGTTAAAAATTAGTAGATTGACAATTGACGACAGTTGATAACCACGCAAGAGCACCCGCGTGGGTATCAACTGTCTGTTGGTGTTCCAAACTTTTTTTTTTTCCTTCTATCCCTTCTTTAAACCTCTTAAAATTTCATTGAAATTCAGGTAGAATCCCCCCTTAAGGACATGTATTTATCAGAATATACTAGATTTAAACCGAAAATACATAGCCAACTTGATTCATAAGAAAACAAATCAAGTGAAAATGCGCTGATTTCACTATAGTTATAAACATGGAAAAATGTGAAAAAAAATTTCGAAAAAATGTGCCCCCATCTCTGCTCCCCCTACCCCCTCACGGGCTGTAGGATTGCGGAGCAGAGTCTCTGCAGAGTTCCCACCCATACCGGTCCTCCCGCATGGTGGCTCATAAACACTAGTTGTGTTCATTTACATATATATATGTCCCGTCTTAGAATTTCCCTCCCATGTGGGAGGCGTAAAGTACGCTACGCGTACTTTAGCCTCGTTTTGGCGTAAATCTTGTTTTCTCTTTAGAGCTTTGCAAAATTACAGAATTGACCCAGATTTCTTGAAATTATGCGATACTCGTGAAATGCATGTGGAAAGTTAGCACTATTTCTGAATTATTTTGGTTTATCACTTTAAAAGCCGCTTAAGGCGGGATTCTACCTGAATGCCATTTTTCCGCCACTTAACATGGGTTTAATGGAAATATCTCGTTCGCGTTTCAAGCAATCCAAAAACTCTCCACTCATCCCATGAATCTATGTTATGGGGTGTTTTGTAAATTTTTGGGTGATTTTTGGGTATTTTGGGGAGGAAATAGTTTTTCTCAAAGGAGTTGTAAAATTTAGGGAAATAAGAAATATTGAAGATTTAATGTAGTTTTAAAATTAGAATTTGAAGTTAAAAATTAGTAGATTGACAATTGACATGGGTTTAATGGAAATATCTCGTTCGCGTTTCAAGCAATCCAAAAACTCTCCACTCATCCCATGAATCTATGTTATGGGGTGTTTTGTAAATTTTTGGGTGATTTTTGGGTATTTTGGGGAGGAAATAGTTTTTCTCAAAGGAGTTGTAAAATTTAGGGAAATAAGAAATATTGAAGATTTAATGTAGTTTTAAAATTAGAATTTGAAGTTAAAAATTAGTAGATTGACAATTGACGACAGTTGATAACCACGCAAGAGCACCCGCGTGGGTATCAACTGTCTGTTGGTGTTCCAAACTTTTTTTTTTCCTTCTATCCCTTCTTTAAACCTCTTAAAATTTCATTGAAATTCAGGTAGAATCCCCCCTTAAGGACATGTATTTATCAGAATATACTAGATTTAAACCGAAAATACATAGCCAACTTGATTCATAAGAAAACAAATCAAGTGAAAATGCGCTGATTTCACTATAGTTATAAACATGGAAAAATGTGAAAAAAAATTTCGAAAAAATGTGCCCCCATCTCTGCTCCCCCTACCCCCTCACGGGCTGTAGGATTGCGGAGCAGAGTCTCTGCAGAGTTCCCACCCATACCGGTCCTCCCGCATGGTGGCTCATAAACACTAGTTGTGTTCATTTACATATATATATGTCCCGTCTTAGAATTTCCCTCCCATGTGGGAGGCGTAAAGTACGCTACGCGTACTTTAGCCTCGTTTTGGCGTAAATCTTGTTTTCTCTTTAGAGCTTTGCAAAATTACAGAATTGACCCAGATTTCTTGAAATTATGCGATACTCGTGAAATGCATGTGGAAAGTTAGCACTATTTCTGAATTATTTTGGTTTATCACTTTAAAAGCCGCTTAAGGCGGGATTCTACCTGAATGCCATTTTTCCGCCACTTAACATGGGTTTAATGGAAATATCTCGTTCGCGTTTCAAGCAATCCAAAAACTCTCCACTCATCCCATGAATCTATGTTATGGGGTGTTTTGTAAATTTTTGGGTGATTTTTGGGTATTTTGGGGAGGAAATAGTTTTTCTCAAAGGAGTTGTAAAATTTAGGGAAATAAGAAATATTGAAGATTTAATGTAGTTTTAAAATTAGAATTTGAAGTTAAAAATTAGTAGATTGACAATTGACATGGGTTTAATGGAAATATCTCGTTCGCGTTTCAAGCAATCCAAAAACTCTCCACTCATCCCATGAATCTATGTTATGGGGTGTTTTGTAAATTTTTGGGTGATTTTTGGGTATTTTGGGGAGGAAATAGTTTTTCTCAAAGGAGTTGTAAAATTTAGGGAAATAAGAAATATTGAAGATTTAATGTAGTTTTAAAATTAGAATTTGAAGTTAAAAATTAGTAGATTGACAATTGACGACAGTTGATAACCACGCAAGAGCACCCGCGTGGGTATCAACTGTCTGTTGGTGTTCCAAACTTTTTTTTTTTCCTTCTATCCCTTCTTTAAACCTCTTAAAATTTCATTGAAATTCAGGTAGAATCCCCCTTAAGGACATGTATTTATCAGAATATACTAGATTTAAACCGAAAATACATAGCCAACTTGATTCATAAGAAAACAAATCAAGTGAAAATGCGCTGATTTCACTATAGTTATAAACATGGAAAAATGTGAAAAAAAATTTCGAAAAAATGTGCCCCCATCTCTGCTCCCCCTACCCCCTCACGGGCTGTAGGATTGCGGAGCAGAGTCTCTGCAGAGTTCCCACCCATACCGGTCCTCCCGCATGGTGGCTCATAAACACTAGTTGTGTTCATTTACATATATATATGTCCCGTCTTAGAATTTCCCTCCCATGTGGGAGGCGTAAAGTACGCTACGCGTACTTTAGCCTCGTTTTGGCGTAAATCTTGTTTTCTCTTTAGAGCTTTGCAAAATTACAGAATTGACCCAGATTTCTTGAAATTATGCGATACTCGTGAAATGCATGTGGAAAGTTAGCACTATTTCTGAATTATTTTGGTTTATCACTTTAAAAGCCGCTTAAGGCGGGATTCTACCTGAATGCCATTTTTCCGCCACTTAACATGGGTTTAATGGAAATATCTCGTTCGCGTTTCAAGCAATCCAAAAACTCTCCACTCATCCCATGAATCTATGTTATGGGGTGTTTTGTAAATTTTTGGGTGATTTTTGGGTATTTTGGGGAGGAAATAGTTTTTCTCAAAGGAGTTGTAAAATTTAGGGAAATAAGAAATATTGAAGATTTAATGTAGTTTTAAAATTAGAATTTGAAGTTAAAAATTAGTAGATTGACAATTGACGACAGTTGATAACCACGCAAGAGCACCCGCGTGGGTATCAACTGTCTGTTGGTGTTCCAAACTTTTTTTTTCCTTCTATCCCTTCTTTAAACCTCTTAAAATTTCATTGAAATTCAGGTAGAATCCCCCCTTAAGGACATGTATTTATCAGAATATACTAGATTTAAACCGAAAATACATAGCCAACTTGATTCATAAGAAAACAAATCAAGTGAAAATGCGCTGATTTCACTATAGTTATAAACATGGAAAAATGTGAAAAAAAATTTCGAAAAAATGTGCCCCCATCTCTGCTCCCCCTACCCCCTCACGGGCTGTAGGATTGCGGAGCAGAGTCTCTGCAGAGTTCCCACCCATACCGGTCCTCCCGCATGGTGGCTCATAAACACTAGTTGTGTTCATTTACATATATATATGTCCCGTCTTAGAATTTCCCTCCCATGTGGGAGGCGTAAAGTACGCTACGCGTACTTTAGCCTCGTTTTGGCGTAAATCTTGTTTTCTCTTTAGAGCTTTGCAAAATTACAGAATTGACCCAGATTTCTTGAAATTATGCGATACTCGTGAAATGCATGTGGAAAGTTAGCACTATTTCTGAATTATTTTGGTTTATCACTTTAAAAGCCGCTTAAGGCGGGATTCTACCTGAATGCCATTTTTCCGCCACTTAACATGGGTTTAATGGAAATATCTCGTTCGCGTTTCAAGCAATCCAAAAACTCTCCACTCATCCCATGAATCTATGTTATGGGGTGTTTTGTAAATTTTTGGGTGATTTTTGGGTATTTTGGGGAGGAAATAGTTTTTCTCAAAGGAGTTGTAAAATTTAGGGAAATAAGAAATATTGAAGATTTAATGTAGTTTTAAAATTAGAATTTGAAGTTAAAAATTAGTAGATTGACAATTGACATGGGTTTAATGGAAATATCTCGTTCGCGTTTCAAGCAATCCAAAAACTCTCCACTCATCCCATGAATCTATGTTATGGGGTGTTTTGTAAATTTTTGGGTGATTTTTGGGTATTTTGGGGAGGAAATAGTTTTTCTCAAAGGAGTTGTAAAATTTAGGGAAATAAGAAATATTGAAGATTTAATGTAGTTTTAAAATTAGAATTTGAAGTTAAAAATTAGTAGATTGACAATTGACGACAGTTGATAACCACGCAAGAGCACCCGCGTGGGTATCAACTGTCTGTTGGTGTTCCAAACTTTTTTTTTTTCCTTCTATCCCTTCTTTAAACCTCTTAAAATTTCATTGAAATTCAGGTAGAATCCCCCCTTAAGGACATGTATTTATCAGAATATACTAGATTTAAACCGAAAATACATAGCCAACTTGATTCATAAGAAAACAAATCAAGTGAAAATGCGCTGATTTCACTATAGTTATAAACATGGAAAAATGTGAAAAAAAATTTCGAAAAAATGTGCCCCCATCTCTGCTCCCCCTACCCCCTCACGGGCTGTAGGATTGCGGAGCAGAGTCTCTGCAGAGTTCCCACCCATACCGGTCCTCCCGCATGGTGGCTCATAAACACTAGTTGTGTTCATTTACATATATATATGTCCCGTCTTAGAATTTCCCTCCCATGTGGGAGGCGTAAAGTACGCTACGCGTACTTTAGCCTCGTTTTGGCGTAAATCTTGTTTTCTCTTTAGAGCTTTGCAAAATTACAGAATTGACCCAGATTTCTTGAAATTATGCGATACTCGTGAAATGCATGTGGAAAGTTAGCACTATTTCTGAATTATTTTGGTTTATCACTTTAAAAGCCGCTTAAGGCGGGATTCTACCTGAATGCCATTTTTCCGCCACTTAACATGGGTTTAATGGAAATATCTCGTTCGCGTTTCAAGCAATCCAAAAACTCTCCACTCATCCCATGAATCTATGTTATGGGGTGTTTTGTAAATTTTTGGGTGATTTTTGGGTATTTTGGGGAGGAAATAGTTTTTCTCAAAGGAGTTGTAAAATTTAGGGAAATAAGAAATATTGAAGATTTAATGTAGTTTTAAAATTAGAATTTGAAGTTAAAAATTAGTAGATTGACAATTGACGACAGTTGATAACCACGCAAGAGCACCCGCGTGGGTATCAACTGTCTGTTGGTGTTCCAAACTTTTTTTTTTCCTTCTATCCCTTCTTTAAACCTCTTAAAATTTCATTGAAATTCAGGTAGAATCCCCCCTTAAGGACATGTATTTATCAGAATATACTAGATTTAAACCGAAAATACATAGCCAACTTGATTCATAAGAAAACAAATCAAGTGAAAATGCGCTGATTTCACTATAGTTATAAACATGGAAAAATGTGAAAAAAAATTTCGAAAAAATGTGCCCCCATCTCTGCTCCCCCTACCCCCTCACGGGCTGTAGGATTGCGGAGCAGAGTCTCTGCAGAGTTCCCACCCATACCGGTCCTCCCGCATGGTGGCTCATAAACACTAGTTGTGTTCATTTACATATATATATGTCCCGTCTTAGAATTTCCCTCCCATGTGGGAGGCGTAAAGTACGCTACGCGTACTTTAGCCTCGTTTTGGCGTAAATCTTGTTTTCTCTTTAGAGCTTTGCAAAATTACAGAATTGACCCAGATTTCTTGAAATTATGCGATACTCGTGAAATGCATGTGGAAAGTTAGCACTATTTCTGAATTATTTTGGTTTATCACTTTAAAAGCCGCTTAAGGCGGGATTCTACCTGAATGCCATTTTTCCGCCACTTAACATGGGTTTAATGGAAATATCTCGTTCGCGTTTCAAGCAATCCAAAAACTCTCCACTCATCCCACGAATCTATGTTATGGGGTGTTTTGTAAATTTTTGGTTTTGGTATTTTGGGAGGAAATAGTTTTTCTCAAAGGAGTTGTAAAATTTAGGGAAATAAGAAATATTAAAATTAGAATTTGAAGTTAAAAATTAGTAGATTGACAATTGACATGGGTTTAATGGAAATATCTCGTTCGCGTTTCAAGCAATCCAAAAACTCTCCACTCATCCCATGAATCTATGTTATGGGGTGTTTTGTAAATTTTTGGGTGATTTTTGGGTATTTTGGGGAGGAAATAGTTTTTCTCAAAGGAGTTGTAAAATTTAGGGAAATAAGAAATATTGAAGATTTAATGTAGTTTTAAAATTAGAATTTGAAGTTAAAAATTAGTAGATTGACAATTGACGACAGTTGATAACCACGCAAGAGCACCCGCGTGGGTATCAACTGTCTGTTGGTGTTCCAAACTTTTTTTTTTCCTTCTATCCCTTCTTTAAACCTCTTAAAATTTCATTGAAATTCAGGTAGAATCCCCCCTTAAGGACATGTATTTATCAGAATATACTAGATTTAAACCGAAAATACATAGCCAACTTGATTCATAAGAAAACAAATCAAGTGAAAATGCGCTGATTTCACTATAGTTATAAACATGGAAAAATGTGAAAAAAAATTTCGAAAAAATGTGCCCCCATCTCTGCTCCCCCTACCCCCTCACGGGCTGTAGGATTGCGGAGCAGAGTCTCTGCAGAGTTCCCACCCATACCGGTCCTCCCGCATGGTGGCTCATAAACACTAGTTGTGTTCATTTACATATATATATGTCCCGTCTTAGAATTTCCCTCCCATGTGGGAGGCGTAAAGTACGCTACGCGTACTTTAGCCTCGTTTTGGCGTAAATCTTGTTTTCTCTTTAGAGCTTTGCAAAATTACAGAATTGACCCAGATTTCTTGAAATTATGCGATACTCGTGAAATGCATGTGGAAAGTTAGCACTATTTCTGAATTATTTTGGTTTATCACTTTAAAAGCCGCTTAAGGCGGGATTCTACCTGAATGCCATTTTTCCGCCACTTAACATGGGTTTAATGGAAATATCTCGTTCGCGTTTCAAGCAATCCAAAAACTCTCCACTCATCCCATGAATCTATGTTATGGGGTGTTTTGTAAATTTTTGGGTGATTTTTGGGTATTTTGGGGAGGAAATAGTTTTTCTCAAAGGAGTTGTAAAATTTAGGGAAATAAGAAATATTGAAGATTTAATGTAGTTTTAAAATTAGAATTTGAAGTTAAAAATTAGTAGATTTTTGATCGTTATAAACAT
>MU825923.1:158764-241363 GCA_029204205.1 Desmophyllum pertusum
CCTTCAATAGAATTCAACTATAAAAGGTTATATACAATAACAATTATATTTCCGGTTCCACATCCGCCTCCTCCCTCAGGAGGCGGATGTACTTAGCCGTAGTTACGTTCAAATAAACTTTTTTTTCTACGTTTATTAGCAATCCTGTAGACGGGTTTTCTTTCAGCTTTTGTTTTTTGTTCGACATAACGTTATGATATGAAAAGGGCAGTGAATTAAGAAAACGCCAAAACACTTCTGCATGCCTATAATTCAGTCCTGGAATTCAGTATCAGTGACGCAAATTACTCATCCGATGTGATCAGGTAAAACGCATTAAAATGGTGGCGCGAATGACTCAACCTTTACCCCTTATTCGGATCTCCTACGATTCCTATGACCCGTATCAGGACCCGTATTTTTAAAATTTTACGAAGTCTTAAACTTTAATCTTGTAACAACAAACAGGAAATTGTATTGAATACAAACTACAACTATTATCACTGACCATCACTGGAGGTTAAGTTACACGGCACGAACTACATTTCAGTCGTACATGCCTACACGTAGAATTATAAAAACATTTCGATCCTTCAAAATAAAAGGTTATATATACAACACACCAATAATTTTTCCTTCAAAAGGCTTTCTCGTTATCAATCACTAGTTTCAAAGCATGACATATCTTGAGTAACTCTCAATGATATCATTCTGTGATACTCAAGCATAATTTGGTCACTGTGACCACAAAAGGAAGCGATTCCAAACTCTTGGTTGTATCATTGTGACGTGAGCCGACGACGGAGTCCTCGACTCCTCGGCATTACGGATCTCTTATAATCTTAAGCATTACCGATCATTTATCGACTTCCGATCGACTACCGAACGCTTATCGACGAGCTAACAAACTTTTTCTTAGCTTCTCTTAGTGTCTATATGCACATTTTGAATGCGCAGTAGACACAAAAAAATATGTACGTTCATCTACAAGAGCTTTTTGGTCACAAATTCCCGCAAAACATTACCCTGGGTACCAGAGGTTTATTTCTCGCGTCGGTTTATTTCTCGCCCCCCGGGGAGGGTACTCCCTTATATAAGCTATATAGGTATGTGCGACGCCAAAGGGTATGGTTTTTGAGCCGTTTTGGTCTGAAAACGGGTATAGATTTTGACCATTTTGGTCTGAAATAGGGAATGTTTTGCCTACTGGTCTGAAATAGGGTATAGATTTTTGCCATTTTGACTTTAAAATGGGGAAATTTTGCCCGAAATTTTAAGGGTCTGGTCTGAAATAGGGTAGGGGAAATCACATATTTTGGTCTCAAATAGGGTAAGAGTTTCAAGAAACGTGCCGCACACCCCCACCCAAATTTTTGGGTAGTTCCCCCATACCCCCGGGCCGACGCCCCGAGCGGCGTAAGCCACGAGAAAGAACCTCTGGTGCAGGGCAGGGGCAGGGCGCATTGATTTACCGTTCTCGGTGAACTTTGATCTTTATTAACGTATCACATTTAAACCAATCACAGCGAACGTCTCCTGCTGTTTATCACGTGTAATAGAACGTGGAGATATGACAACAACAACTTTATTAGACAGATTTGGGTTTTCAATTACAATCTCAATTGCGTTCGCGGCAACGAAAACAACTCCGGTTCGCTGTCGTGCCGCTTATATGAAGTTAATGTGGTGGTTAATGTACCATAACCTGTGTTTAGAAAACTTGCAAAAACACATTTTCGGGAGAGTTGCGTTCTCTTGGCGGTTGTTGACGACGATCTTTCAGATGGGCCGCGACATTACAAAGAGAATTTGGCCCGCTGGAAAGCATATGAAAAGCATTGTGTCTCTGATAGCTTGTCCGCTGCAGATATCAACAAGCCTTCGGCAGGGCGAAATGTATGGCATTCATTGAGGGCATTTAGCGGGCAAATAACGATCATAATCGAACTTTTGGGATATCCCATCTTGTTCAGCTCAACAAATAGTCCTGGAATGAGCTGGAACAACAATGATTTCCGAAGTCAGTTGGCAATACCGCTAAAAAGTCCTTGCGGCGAATAAAAATTAAAAATACCATCAGTTTGCTGAGCGCTTAACTCGTCGACACTATCGAACGAAAAATATTTCCCTAATCCTCAAGTGTTTTCTATAAACTTTCACGCCATCATTACACCTCATTGCACGCTGAAATTTCACAGATTTCTTTCACGCAGCGTACTATTCTTGTCAACCAATCACAGAGACTATTAGATTCAAATACCTTAGGGAGTCGTTAGGAGCCAATAAGCATCTAGTCCAAATTCTGGACTAAATCGATTTAGCAGGCTTGCCATTGGCTCGGCGTTATCAAGGCAATAGCGCCCTGATCCAGAGGCTTTTCGCGCGGGTCACAATAGAGACTTGAAACCAGAAACCGCGCAAGAAAAATTTTCTGGCATCCAGGTAGCAAAAAATGTAATGGCTCGTGTTAATAGTAATGTCAATGTCACTGCCACTGTCACTGCCCCTTCATTGTCAATCATGGTCAATGTTACTTTACTGTCAATTTCACTGTCCATATCAATGTCAATTTCCGACCTAATCAGCGAAAAATAAATTATTGTTTGAATAAACAAAATATTGTTTCCTAACTGGTCCCCAGAAATGAAAACCTCTTCTCCTCTTCCACTAAAAAGTGCAATACACCCCACTTCGCGAGGTTCTGCGATGCGCATATATCTACTATTTAAAGATTATCGAGAGCTCTTATTACTGTTAAATGTTTAGCAAGATACTAATCTTCATGGCCGAATCCAAGCCATTCTATAACTTTGAGAAATGTTCTAACTGATTATAAAAGCTGTAACTATAGTAACACATTAGCCTTTTTAGTGATCTATGAAGTTTCTGAAAGTTTTCCCATTTTATTCCCAATTATAGGACTGTTAATCTGATTTCTGTTCAGGAGAACGTAGCAAATGGCACTGTCATATTCCAAGCAAAAGCCACTGATGAAGACTCTGCAAACAACTCTGTAATAACATATACTTTGTTGTCAAGTGAGTGGGAGGAAAACTTTGTCATTGATGCTTCATCCGGGAATGTCACTGTCACTGGAAACCTTGATCGCGAAACCAGGAGTGAGATGATCTTGTATATCCAAGCAAACGGATGGAAAGTTTCGAGCTACCACTAAATTAGTGATAACAGTATTGGACGTGAATGAATTTACTCCTGTTTTTCATCCACAATATTATAAAAGACGCGTTTCAGAAACGGCTCTGCTCGGCGAACCTGTCATTCAAGTGTTTGCTACAGATAAGGACTCGGGAAAGACTCCAGAATCATTTATAATATTACCAGTGGTAATGTTGATGGCACTTTCAGTATCGATGCAGAAAATGGCACCATTATACTCCAGAAACCTTTGGATTATGAAACACTGGATATTTACGAACTTCATGTACTGGCTTCTGATGGCAAATTCAGTTCAGGTACAATTGTTTCAATTCAAGTTGTTGACTACAACGACAACAGTCCCAGATTTTATCAACCAATCTTTTCGTTTTCCGTTCCAGAAAATGTCACCACTGGTCATCTTGTTGGAAGCGTTAACGCCAGTGATAAAGATTCTTATGACAATGCCGACATCCACTATTCAATTTCAAGTGTTGGTAACTACGATAAATTTGCGATAAACTCGTCAACTGGCGATATCTTTACTGTAACCACCCTTGATACCGAAACTGTTAGGAACTACGTTATCTTAGTAGAGGCTAATGATACTGGAAATCCATCTAGAGTATCAACTACTCTGGTAACCATAACTGCTCTTGATGTTAACGGACAACCTCCAGAGTTTGTTCAGCGGAGTTTTGCAGTCAATATCTCTGAGGCCTCTGTAATAGGAACAAACATTGTGTGTCTTTCTACCACTGATCGAGATTCCATGCAACACGCGAAAATTGCTTATTCAATTACAGAAGGTAACGTGAACGACACTTTTTAAGGTCACAGTTGAAGGTGTGGGTCGTTTTACAGAGACATCTCGATAGGGAAACGGTTCAGCTTTACAACTTAAACAATTGTTACAGAAAACAGCGGAGGCCACTGTATCCCCAATCACGGGACGCAGCTATTGTCATAATTAATATTGTTGACGTAAATGACAACAGCCCCGTTTTCGAACGATTTCTTTACTCGTTTTCTGTTATAGAAAATGTCACTACAAACCACTTTGTGGGAAGTGTCAAAGCAAGTGACAGAGATTCTTACGAGAATGCCCACATGTTTTATTCAATTCCGAGTGTCAGCGAAAAGTTCGAGATAAACGCATCAACTGGCGAAATATTTACAATTGGTGCTCTTGACTATGAAACTGTTCACAACCACGTCATTATGGTTGAGGCTCGTGATAGTGGAAACCCACCAAGAATGGCAGCAACTTTGGTCAACATTGCTATTACAGATGTCAATGACAATTCTCCAGAGTTTGTTCACAGGCATTCCACAGTCAACATATCTGAAGCCTCTACACTAGGAACAAAGATTGTGTGTCTATCCACCACTGATCGGGATACGATGCAACACGCACGAGGTTTTTTTCAATATTTCCAAGGGCAACATCAACAATGCTTTTAATGTTACCAATGAAGGTGTGGTCATTTTACAAAGATATCTCGACAGAGAAACCGTTTCTACTTACAATTTAACTATTGATGCTGTGGACACAAATTCATATCCATTAAAGTCAAGTAAGCCAGCTATTGTCATCATATACGTCGAGGATATCAAGGACAATCTTCCACAATTCAACAAAAAACTCATATTCAGCCAAGGTGTTTGAAAATGTCCCCATAGGACATATAGTAATTAATCTAACAGCCCAAGATAAAGACAGTGGTTCTAATGGACACGTGACGTACTCGTTAGTAGATAGTCCGTGTGATACTGATAACGTAGCTAGTGAAATATTCTCAATCAATCCTACGAGTGGAGCCATCACAACTTCAAAGAAACTGAAATCGAGCGCCCCCCAAGTGGAATATAAATTTCAAGTCAAGGCAAGTGACAATGGGATTCCGAGTTTGGAATCGTTCACGGCATGTCCTGATAACCGTGGAGGATGCCAACGATTCACCTCCTGTGTTCACAGTTTGTAATAAACTAGTAACAGTACAGCCACGCAGTCCACAAACCACACTGTTTAGTGTTTCAGCCTCTGATGCTGACCATGGATCCAATGCTAACATCACGTATTCTATCTATGAAGTAACATCTAGTAAAACGTGTGATTCAGAAAACCGTGTTTTTTCTAATAGATCATGATGGAGATATCAAAACCACAATGGAACTTCACAGTGGCTGTACTTATAACATTACTATCAGTGTTACGGATGGAGTGAAGTTTGATTTTTGTTCCGTTGTTCTTCGTGTAGTGGTACAACCTGATACACAAGTTCAGACAGGTGAGTTGGGTTGAACGGTAATTGATGGAAAATTAATTTGTGTTGTTGTTACGTTATGTTGAACGGTAATTTCATTGGCAATACATTTTGTTGTTGATACGTGGAAGACCAAGTCCAGGACGTTTGCCATTATCCTTCAATGTTTATAACTCAGAACGACAGCAAAAAATGCTTAAATAGACTAAATATCGAGTGTTGATGTGAGTTCGGGACCACAACTGAGCGTCCCCTTACGAGTTATTGTTGCCTTGTTGGAGGTTGTGAATATAATTATCTTGGGTAGCCAAAAACCACTTCCAGGAGGTTTCTCCATACTACAGGTCACAATTACAGTCAAAGCCCGTCACGCATGAACGCCCAACTTCAACTATTCATCAAATTTATCATTATTCAATTTCAGATTCGATTATTAAAAATGATTCTTCCAACCTTGAATTTTAACAATCGAAAGTGAAATTGAATATTCGAGATTGCAGGTGAATGTTTAAAAATATATATATGATATTACAAAGATGAATAAATATTTCTGCACGGACACTGGCGAGGGTTTAAAAAATACGCAAATCTGCGGGAAGTGATCATGAGGGACGGATTTTATATATTTTGGCAAAAAAGCCCTCCTGTAGCCTCAAAGCCTGAATAACAAGAAATTCGCTTGGGGATATTACAAGCCTAGAAAACCTTTGCCTTGGATTGTAAGGGACAAAATCATTTCCATATATTATGTAAATTGTAAATTAACTCAGAAAAGCCCCTTGGGGAGAGTAATAAAATATTGTATTTTATTATATCTCTTATATAGTACGCGCGCTGTAATTGGTCAATTTTACGGGCCGTACTCTTCAGTACGGCCCGCGAAATTTGAGAGTGCTACTGATCATGACGCCATCTTTGCAAGTTAGTTTCGATTAATTTCAAATTCTGCATAATAATATATATATGTCTCAGGAAAACGATTTTGAAATCTACATAAAAACGTTTGCAATCGGATTAAAGAGCTTTACAGTCAAACTACTGTAACCGGGGCCACCCAGACAAAGTTAACCAATCACAGAGCAGAACGGGAACAATACATTCCAACATTTTTGAATTGGGCCAATCCGATGTCGAGTACAGAACAATGAAATTGCAACTTGTTCGTTCGCGATATTAAAATACAGATGAATGAAATTTTGTGCGGTTCGAAGGCGTGGATTTTCCAATTTCAACCCAATTTTTCTTTGACTAGTTTTAGCAGTAAGATTTGGAAGGAAAATATATGCGAGTCAATAAAAGGGTAACTCCAAACTACGTGAAAAACTGGGAATGCGACGGTTGTACAGTATGTTTCCTCGAATAAAAGTGCGAGGCGGGTTCGCTCTTGACAAATTCAAGTTTTCTCTACATATTGGTGGTTTGCAAGTGACGTCAGCTGGGGTCATTACAAAAGATTTCTAATTGGCTTCTATTGTTTGTACCCCCAACATGGCCGCCGCGTCTTTGTCATTTGAATCTCTCGGGATTGGTTGCAAACCAGCAATACGGCGTCAACCGGCTGAATAGTTACGCTGTCGGGTTTTTGGCAGTACCTTTGGAAAATAAATACACTTGATGCCAGCGAGGGAAGACTTTATATTCCAAACTGCATAAAGTCAGTGAACGCGACGACCAATGGTTTCGGCAAAGTGGCCAAAGTGTGTGACGGATTTGAAAACAACGAAAGCACGGCTTGTTTTACCTGCAGCGTGATGAATTCAGTTTTTATACATTGTCGGATCTTTGATTTCCACCTTGTTCCACGCGCTGGTTTTTATTTTGTCAGTACAATTTTGGCTGAAATTAAAAAAAAATAAGTAAAAGAGAAATTCAAAATTGCATAAAAAGAGTGTCGGCTGTATATTTGAAGTTTCGTCAAAGTGAATTGTCGCGAGAAAGACTGAACTCAACCGTCCCCAGAGTAGAATATTTTGCCCGCAAAGTTTGAATCACGTTTCGTAACGGCGAATTCTTTATTACAGTTATTTCGGATCGCATGACTATTGTCTGATTTGCATTGAACTTTCGAAACTGTTTCGAATCCTTTCGGAAAAATTACTGAGAAAGAAGCCAACTCAGTGCTAGTAAAATCGCTTCGATCTTTCCGAGAAAAGTCCTGACTGTTCTAGGGAAAAGTCCCGAATTTTCTTGGAAAGATCGAAGCGACTCTGTGTCTGATCTGCTGGCACTGAGTTGGCTTCTTTCTCTCATGCGATCAGAAATAACTGTAATACTGAACGAATTCGCCGTTACGAAACGTGATTCAAACTCTACCCCGGCAAAATATTCTACTCCGACGGTTGAGTCCTAGCTTTCTCGCGACAATTCACATGATTCACTTTGCCGAAACTTTTTCAAATATACGGCCGACACTCTTTTTATGCAATTTTGAATTTCTCTTTTACTTATTATTTTAATTTCAGCCAAATTGTACTGACAAAACCCCGACAATGTATAAAAACTGAATTCATCACGCTGGTAAACATGCCGTGCTGTGTATTTATTTAATTTCCAAATGGTACTGCGAAAAACCCTGACATGTGTACTGGCTATTCAGCCGGTTGAACACTGTGGTTGACGCCGTAGAGAAAACTTGCAATTGAATTTGTCAAGAGCGAACAAATTATTTCAAATCCGCCACGCACTTTTATTCGAGGAAACATACTGTACAACCGTCGCATTCCCAGTTTTCACGCAGTTTGGAGTCTCTCTTTTATTGACTCGCATATATTTTCCTTCCAAATCGTACTGCTAAAACTAGTCAAAGATAAAAGGGTTGAAATCGAAAATCCACGCCGTAGAACCCCACAAAATTTCATTCATCTGTATTCATCGCGAACGAACAAGTTGCAATTTCATTGTTCTGTACTCGATTACTCGATGGCTCAATTCAAAAATGTTGGAATGTATTGTTCCCGTTCTGCCCTGTGATTGGTTAACTTTGTCTGGTGGCCTCGGTTACAGTAGTTTGACTGTAAAAGCCGAAACGTCCAAGATCGGTAGACCAACCCGGCGAGCCGGACTCGATTCACTGGAAATTGACAGTTTTATCTCTGCCGAAAAGTCCGCAAACTGATGCGAAGAAGACGAATTCTGAATGGAAAGGTTTGAAAAGGTCTGTTAAGAGCAGACGAATGGAACATTTAACGTGGGAAACGTAAGTCTGACCTGTTGATGTTTTTGACAAGCTCCTCGCCCGGCAAATTTTTCACCAAGTTATTATGCGACTTCTGCAGCAAACACTTCTCAGACACAACAAAGCGCCACAAAATGGACGGCAGTATCTGAGAAGACTTTTGTCCCGTAGTTTCTTGACAATTTTAGTGTTATCTCGTTCAGTATTTGTAAGAAATATATGTTATTTGCCGGCCGGGAGGTCCGTATTGAGAAAAACTGTGCCAGAGGTCTTGAGTACGGCACGAGGCCGTAGGCCGAGGGCCGTACTCAAGACCGAGAGCACAGTTTTTCTCAATACGGACCGACCAAGGCCGGCAAATAACGTATTTATTTTTTTCCTACTTGGTTTGGTAATGCTATAGACTGCAAAACAGTCGTTATGTTTCCGCTCAATTCGCTGCTCGCAAAGGCGCGAAGCGCCGTGAGCGTGATCCTCGCGAGCCTCACACGCCCGCAGGGCGTTTGAGGCGAGAAAAATAACGACTGTCGGCATTCAATACAACGAATTCGTTCTGACCGGGGGTTAAAATAATATCGCTGGGGTGTTAAAAATACTTGACAGCTCCACCCACATTTTTTGTTTGTCCAAGTTCGCTCTTCAGTGTTGATTTCAACGAGAGTCTTGAGGATTAATTTTGGTTCTATATTGCCTGAAAAATGTAGGAAGTGTTCAGTGTTTGAAGAGAAATCGGTCGGATGAATCAAACAACACTGAAACCCGCCTCGCGAAGAGGGAAAAATAATAAGAGCAGCGAGCGCGCCAGACAATGGCAGATTTAAAACTAAATGGATATCCACAGAAAACATATTTGCTGAGCCCCAAAGAATTGGAAACTGACGTCGCTTCAATTTGAAGAAGGAACTATCTTTCGCTCCTGCTAGCTTTCGTTGAGAGTTTGCTCACCGTGTGCCCTCTGCTCTGTGTTCGCAAATTTTAAAAGAGAAATTAAATAAGAGCAATCAAACGTTTTAATACCATCGCTACTGATCTCGAGGCCGCAACTTGAGAGGAGGACGGTTTGAGATTGAAACGAATCGAAGGAGTAAATATTCCCGGTAAATAACCGACATTTCCACATTGTTCACAGAATAAAAGTGCGCGCGTGTATCAACAGAGCTATTGTAGCGCCATCATTATCATTTTCCGAACAGCAGTCGTTCTCTGACATTAGGCTCCGAGGACAAGGAAAATCTTCTGCCAGATCTTCCCGGAACAGAACGCGTTCCACAACGGAACAGACCCGAAACTTCAGTTGTCGTAAAATATGCAAATTTCACGAAGAGCTCGTTTTACTGTGAAATTGACACGGCTTCGGATATCTCTGATGAGGTGCGATGGACATTTTGTTGACAGATAGTGTCAAAATTCAACCAATGGGAATTTCCCGTTGCTGGAGGAACGGGAAATTAGAACGGATTCATTGTATGGAAAGCCGACAGTCGTATTTTTCAGCGTCTCTCCCCAGTCCCACTCTCCGTTTTCACACTCGCTCCAACGCAAAAAATACGACTGTTTTGCAGTCTAGTAATGCTAGAAATCTTGAAATCTTGCCGTTTTGCAAATCTGTTTTTATGCCTTTTCTCTTTAACCCTAAATAACTTAACCCCAAAGCTGCCTTGCCTGAGCTCTGTTTACTGGGCAATGATCAAACAATATTGTTTGGACTAATATGGCTATGGACAAAGGCCCATAGCCGCTTTTATTAAAATATCACATTTCGTTGAAAAATGATTGATACATAGTCTGGCCCAGTAAAGGTGAGGGCACTGAAAACAGACACTTAACTACACAATGAAACAAGTGGACAAGGCATGGGGAGGAGGAGGGAATCAAAAAACACGTCTTGATCCGCGGCTGACGCGAGACGAATGACGAGCACATGGCTTGGATTGTCACGTGACCCACGCACGAGCATGAGAGGGGGGTTCCCCTAATACCCATAACTCCTCCCCAGGAGTATCATATTAAATGAACAAAATTACTGCAGAGAAAAGACATAAAAATCCTATTTGCAGGCAAATATTTTATTTCACGCGCGCGCGTATTCCTTTTATAGCTGATCGCAAGGTCGCTATAAAACTCAAACTACCGAAGAAATAAAACTTAATCCAAATAAAAAGAAACTCAGACGATTATTTTTTACACCAGAATTACAGAAAGGTAGATGCGAAGAACAGACGATGGAGACTCAAACAGAATTTCACCGCTAAAAGCAGCTGAAATGAGAAGCTAAAGCCATTCAAAGTCCGGCGTAACCGGCAAAATCTTAGAAAAATCTTCACTATCTTCCATACTCTTGCGTAGTATCATGAAAGCATTTTCCGAGCAAAACTGTTTCCTCAGTTTTCTACAATTTCATTTCCATGTTAATCTAATTCTTGCCATTCGATGGCCATTTACAATTTTCATTTTATGCGAAACCTTGACAAACTGTATTCAAGCATTCACTGGTTTCAACGTACCGACACAACTGATTTATACGAGCCGAGAATTATTTTCTGGGCTACCGGTAATCACTAAGTTCTTTCTTGAATGAAAGTTAATGAAGGGCTGTTTCGGTAAAAAGAGAAACGAAAAGCAAATGACTAAAACTAAGGAATTGAGTCTAAACACGGACATTTGTAATTTAAAATCGCAAGTCTAGAGAGCGTGAAAGTGATTTCCAAAACAACAACAAACTCAAATTATGTCGGTTAAAATCAAATGAACACTCGCCTTTTTGAAGAAATGCAAGCTCTTTAATTCCACTGCGTAGTTCTCCATTCACTTGACAACGATAAGAGAGCAATATAATGTGCAAAATTCAGTAAAAGCTTCTTCGCATCGACCTTCGCACGTTGCTGAAATTAAAACTTCTTCGCTTGGGCAGCGCAGGCCTGGCGGCAAAGTCATTTGATATTTTGACCGTGGGCAAGATTGGAAAATCTTGCCCGCTCTCGGAACCAATCAGATTGCAGGATTCGAGAGTTCCGCCCGCTCGCGCTCTCAGAAAAAAAATAAACACTCGTATTTTCATTCAGTTTGACGAACACGCTGTAAGTTGATTGCGGTCATCGGCTTTCTTCTCAATGGGTGAATTAAATTTATTGTCCTTGTCGAACTTCAAGAAGTAAGAATTTAAAAGTAAACTCGAACTGTACCTAGTTTTCATGCTTTTACAGAAAATAACTAGGTAGAAATTGTTTTAAGACGTTTGAAGTTTGGATTCAAATCGTGTTTACCACTCGTCGAACTCGATCAATCGACTTGTCCTTTGCCTGTGATACGTGTCAGTCAAATGAAACCGCTTTCCTCGCGCTTGACATGAAATGTTTTCTTTTTTCCAAAGGGAGATATATAATAAATATCTTACTAACCTCGTCTTCTCGGTCCGTACTGTAAGTTACGGACCGAGTTTTTCCCCTTCGATTTATGGCCCGCGCGCGAACCGTAACTTACCGTACAGACCTCGAACTCGGTTAGTAAGAGGTATGTATTAAAAGTTACGTTACGTTTTGCGTTCGTGCGACTGTTGACTTGGATTAAAATTGTTTTTAACTGGCACAGGTTGAAACCTTTTTTTTGTGAAGGCAGTTTTAGCCCTTCGCGACATTTACATTTCAGATCTACTGACATGTATTTATTAAGCGGCTCGAAAGTGAAAGCTTTTTTAATAAAAGTATAAAATGAATTTTTGTCTGCCAGACGCGCTGGCGCTGCGTGTTTATCGAAACAATTTTTGATAACTGAAATGCATATAGTTTTTTTATGGTCCGAGCAACTTCATACATTTTTTTTCTACAGTGCGTGAATGACGAATACTGAAACACGGTTTACGTACCTTCATTGTAACTTTACTTTTTGGCATACGACTTCAACCCCTCTCAGCATGCTAAAATGAAAAATATATTTTGATGTCTAGCGACCCATTCGTGTAAGCAATCCTCCAACTTCACAAACGTTTCTAAAGAACTTCCAAACGAAATTCGAAGAATCAATTCGATTATTCCAGGAATCAATTCGATTATTCAAAGATTGATCCCGATCTTCCAATAATTCAATTAAAGAATGGAAAATGCACAAGAAAATTCAGAAATTGCAACCTTCATCATTCGATCGTTCATGCGTGACGCGCGTTGACTGTAATATTGGTTTCATCTATCTCGGGACCGACTTAGGAGATGACCACGGGAACTATTTCAAAGCTTCAATCGCTTTCTTTTCTCAGGTGGTTTTCCAAAGAAATGGACAATTCTGATTGTTGTTGTCATCATCCTCTTTCTGGTGCTTGTATGTCTTGTCAGCTGTTTTTTCCGTCTAGTGAGAAAACAATGGTAAGTGCGACTTTTATCATATCGTGCTCTGTATATTTTTTATGTTCTAATTGCATAATTTGTTTTTTTGATAATTAGGAGTGAGCATTTAAGGACATCGACCGATGGTCAATCGGTCTGGGTAAGTGGTTCTTGATTTCTTGGCAGAGCTCTGTCCCGCCCTAAGAATTAGCTTCTGGAGTTGCAGCGCCTGTGGCTGTAAAGTCCAATTTGAGAGTAGCAGTCCACGTTGCAGTTTGTGCAGATGAAGTATAATTAAATATAATTAATCAATATAAAGAAAACCGTGGTTTCATGAAGCAATGATTAACTAAAGTTTTGAGAGTCAGGTAGACAATACTGAAGACTTGTAAGTCCCTCATTCTGGGTGTCTGGCACAGTGCTTTGCAGAGGCACATCTTGGACATATTTTACATTAGTGAAGCTTAATATAGTATGTGTGGACGGGCTCCTGGGACAAGACGAACTACTGACCTCACCCATTATGTGATTATCTTTATAATTTGCTCACAAATACTTTTTTTGATCAACATGATCAATGGTATTTCGAGGGTGTAGGTCGCCAAAAAAATTATTAAAAAAAAATACTTCAAAAGCATCCACTCTTTAACTTATTATTACCTTTGTTCGACAGATTGAGTGTACAGTCAGCGAAGGAAATGAATCACGTGCCTATAAAACTGTCGAATTTGACGAATGTAATGAGCAGACAGTTAAAGAAACTAGCCTCTTATAAGCACACATTTAACAGTCTTAGAAACAATCACAGACAAGTTAAGTTGGGACACCGTGTAGAATGCATATATTCTCGTTCCCGATGCCTCCTGTCCTCTCTTAATGTTGTTTATTGCTATTCTTTTATTACATTTTGCAAACCAACATTGAGAGGGGCAGGGGAGAACAAAACTGTCCCAACAAACGTGTCTGCAATTGTAGGTTGCTACGGTTGCCGAGAGTGGTTACGAAAAACGAAAAGTCGAAATGAAATGTGAAAAGTAAAAAAAGTCGATTTTCAAGCGCCTTCTAGTTTTTTATTTAAAATATTGACTTCTGATTATGACTTTTAACTTAAGAAATCAACTTTTCACTTTTGATGTCCACTCTCGGCCACAATGCTCTTGAGCGTAAAACAGTTTGTTGTTTTTTTTACATTATTTTTACTTGTTATTAACCGTGGATCGTTTTCCGTAGTATATGCGCCTTCCTTTTTTCTTGCAGTCTGCTGTGAAGAAATTTGTCACTCGATCACTCGCTCAGTGTAAATTGCTAGGTAACCTGGCAAGCTTATATTAAGTTTATATTAAATTACCGCACGCAAAACGCGGGCTCGCGCAACGCGAGCTCGTTTGGAGTTCCAAATGGAAGAAGTATGCGTTAGTCTGAATGATATTTTTAGTTTTATAATATTTTATCATGGAGGGTACGATATAGAAAAGGTTTTAATATTTAATATTTAATTTAGTATCATTAACTAGTAGAATAGCATTTTATCGTCTTAACGTATTAATGTATTTAATAAGTATATGATTTTATTTTTTTTAATTCCACGCACGTTCACGTTTTATGTATTGAATTGCATTGCATCGCATCAGAAGCCTATCACCTAGAAGCGTGTAACTTCTCTTTATATGTTTGGAACAATGTGTGGGTTTTTTCCCGACCAATCAGAATCGCTGAATCAATTTTGCCCTTATATGGAAACTAGGATTTTTGCGCTCCTCGCGAGAACTACATCTGTAATGGCGGCTTTGCGAGGAAACTTTTCGCCCGAAGAAAATATTAGAACATTTGTAATGCTGGGAAAGCGCTAAGTGTTGAAGTATTATTTGGAAGAGTTCCCGGTGAGTTGACAGAAACCTTGAAGGTTTATTTCGACTTGAATTGTCCTCAATGAGTTTGAATCGGTGAAATGCATGCAATAGCTTCTTGTGTAGCCAAAGTGACAATTTTTTCGATGGATAAGCTAAATACGCTGTGCTTCAGGATTTCTTTGATTTTATATTTTCGGAAAGAAAAAGACCCGCATGAGGTACGAGTTGAGGAGCTTGCCAGCTAGCCGGGATATGTGAGATACAGTCAGAGGAAATGCCATCGCCGGGTAAGGATCTTGTGTTATGTTTTTGATCGCTGTCAACAGTTGTTGATTTCAAAGAACCGCGAGGTAAATCTTTTTGCAGATTTTTTGAGCAAGAGGACATTATTATAGTCAAAATAACGGCAGTATCAATCGAGGAAACAAGAAAACTACTCCTTTATCCGAAAATTATGAGTATTTTTGTAAATATGTTTTGGTGTTTACTTAGCGTGTTTGTCGACAGAAATAGCGTGAGGTATTAAATTGTGGTTGTTTTCAAGTTCTCTTGTAGATTTTTTTCCGAGAAAGATAATTTTAAAACTTACAGTCAAAGTAGCGACTGTATCGCTTTAACAAAATAGAAAGCTATTCAGTTACCTAAAAATGTGGAGTATTTCACTGCAAACGAATTTGTAAAAAGGTGTCGTTGTGTTTTTAACGAGTTCTAGATCGATCTAACGCGCGGATGATAATCATTATTGTTGTTTACAAGTTTGGTTTATATATAAAGAGCAAGGTTTGAGAGCCGACAACCTCTTTAAGCTTGACATGGGTTGTTTAACCTGTCTAGTTAGTGTACAACTGAATTGTATAAGTCGATGATTCATTTATTTCACGAGCTTGTAGCTGAGGATTTGTGTTCACAAAGCTTTCTTTCGCTGTCAAACTGAGTTATTAATTTCAAAACAACCGCTTCCAGTAGCTTTAAGACTTTTCCCAACAAGAAAACAACCGTTATTTCGATCAAACTATCGACAGTATCGCTTCAGAAAAAACAGATAGCTTTCCTTATCCAAAAATGTGGGTTTTTTTTTTCTCGTGGGTAACGTTTGTACAATGTTTTTTGTGCTAAGTTTTTGAGAGATTGTTGTCGATCACGCGGGTAAGAAATTGCATTTTTCATGCATTTGCCGTTGCGTTTTGAGAGCAGTTCTTCAGACCCGAAAACCACGTTAGTTTAACACTTTAAAAAGTTGATTAACCTATACTAATATTAACGTTTTACCGATTTGTCTTTTATTTAGCCGTATTTAGTGAGCTTATCGGTTTGAATTTGTCTTGCGGCAAGCGAATTTTCCACTCGTAATTTTTCGAAATTTTGTGGCTAGAAAATATCGTATCATGAAGTTGTAGTACACAATAAAACACTTGGTTTTTAAACTGTGGTGTTGATGTTTGATTTTTTTGCTAGAAAAGATATGTAATGAGTGTGTATAGTTTATTAAAGGTGGCTGATTCTCAGAATTGCAGACAAGATTCCCGGAAAATCGACTACGCAGTACGCACTTTTACGCGCCTCGACGAATAAAAATATTCCCGCAAAAAATCCCGCGCGCGAACAAACCGCATCTGCCATTCCATATAAGGAAGTATATTTTGATTGGTCGGGAAAAAACGCACGCATTGAATCGAACTTGTACGCTTCTAGGTGATAAGCTTGTGATCGCATTGCATTGCATTGTATTGTATTGTATTGTATTTTACCGTACCCAAATTCGAAATTAGCCAATCAGAAGCTCTATCTACTGACCTGATATCCTACGATATCAAGTCACTGTTCGAAATTAGCCAATCAGAAGCTCTATCTACTGACCTGATATCCTACGATATCAAGTCACTGACCTGATATCCAACATTAGTATAATTTACTAAGGTGAATATAAAGAATCCGGCTAGCTGATTGGTCGAAAAATTCGGCATCTGACGCTATTGTTGGAGGATATTTTTATAACTTTTAAAAGTTCGAGTGTTTTATGAATTAATTTAAAGTGTGATTGAATATCAATTTAGAGTTTGTGTTACCAACAAACAAAGCCTCCTTGTCACTCTAATTCGCTCACATAGCCAACTGTTTTAGCAAAACATTCTCACGGTCAATTTTCCGTAAATACCTTTTGTAAGTTTGTGTCAATACCTGATTGATTTAGATATGCCGAAAAGATTTCTACAGTTCGGTTATGTTGTTGGAACGACAAGGATTTATAGTTCTTCTAGATAATAATAATAGTTTGTGTGATTATTTAAGTAACTTTTAGTGTATTCGCTTAAAAAGTAAGCTGTCTTAGAGTAAGTACGTGTACGTAGGATTTGAAGGACTACGGGAACTGCGGTTTCCGTCAACGAACAATGGAACACTCTAACTAAAGCTCGCTTAGCTACGCAAAAGATATAGCATTGTTTTAGCTGTTTTGCTGATAAAATTAGGATCACGTTCGTTTAGGGTTAGACGCATTCTGTCCCGCCTGTGCAATGATTGGTACCAAAATCTACAGTTTTAAAAGTACTGTTAGATGAGCGAACCTTACACTTTCGGTTTCAAACGTTATCTACTAAGTTTCTACTCTAAGTTCGAAGCACATCTTTGAGTATCAAAGACGCCGTTGTTTGGAAGCTCTTCCGCTTATTTCTGAAAGAATGTGCTTATTGACCAATCAGAGCTCAGTGCGCGGACGTGATGCGAGCGAATATAATCGTCAGTTTTGCTGAGAGTTGTAGGAGTTGGTTGCCGGCCACGGCAAAGATAAGAACTCGGAAAAGGAGATAGTTGCCGGCTACGGCAGAGAGAGGAGCTCACAAATAAACAGCTGATCCAAAAGAAGAAGTCTTTGGCTCTCGTCTACTTGACTAATTCCCTTGCAAGAAGACCTGGAAACCTTCTTGTAACACTATATTCATCGCGCCAGGCGATGAATATAGGATTTTAAGGCGTGGCGACTCGTTTTGAATGAAATTTTCGTTTATTCTAAATACATCACTACAAGTTTGGGATATTCAAAGCATTGGGAATTTAGGTAAATGACTACCAAGACGTTTGGACGGAAAACATTCTCAAGAAATGATTTTAACGCATTTAAAACTCGTAAAGAACGGTTTTTGTGTGGCCAACCAGGGCGGCCGTGTTTGTGTCAGATGCAGTTGTGTAGCCAAAGTGACAATTTTTTCGATGGATAAGCTAAATACGCTGTGCTTCAGGATTTCTTTGATTTTATATTTTCGGAAAGAAAAAGACCTGCATGTGATACGAGTCGAGGAGCTAGCCAGCTAGCCGGGATATGTGAGATACAGTCAGAGGAAATGCCATCGCCGGGTAAGGATCTTGTGTTATGTTTTTGATCGCTGTCAACAGTTGTTTGATTTCAAAGAACTGCGAGGTAAATCTTTTTGCAGATTTTTTGAGCAAGAGGACATTATTATAGTCAAAATAACGGCAGTATCAATCGAGGAAACAAGAAAACTACTCCTTTATCCGAAAATTATGAGTATTTTTGTAAATATGTTTTGGTGTTTACTTAGCGTGTTTGTCGACAGAAATAGCGTGAGGTATTAAATTGTGGTTGTTTTCAAGTTCTCTTGTAGATTTTTTTCCGAGAAAGATAATTTTAAAACTTACAGTCAAAATAGCGACTGTATCGCTTTAACCTGAAAATAGAAAGCTATTCAGTTACCTTAAAATGTGGAGTATTTCACTGCAAACGAATTTGTAAAAGGTGTCGTGTTTTTAACGAGTTCTACATGTAGATCGATCTAACGCGCGGATGATAAAAATTATTATTGCTGTTTACAAGTTTGGTTTATATATCTGTCTAAATTTGATAAAACGTACCTCCCGAAATTTCATACAAAACTATAGATTTCATGCAAACAGAGCTTTTAATAGCGGCTAATAAGAGGTCAAATAACGTGAAATTACTCCATCGTATATCTTTTTAGACCAAGCATACTAAATTTACAGCATTGTTATTGAATCGTGAGTTCTACAATTTAATTAAAATGCTAGCAACATGAAATGTGATACCAAGGAAATCAAACCAAAACTGTAATTCGGAGAGCTGACTTGAAACTTTCTAAAGCGATACATCGCCTCAAATGAACTGGAAAAGAACCTTACACATGGACGAATAATTAATTCCTAAACATTCAGGATTAAAAGCAACACTGACTCATTTTAATATGTAGCAGAGAGACCGAGAGAGTGTTCGATACGTCATATGGCTAATGTCAATTTCAAAACACCGGAACCCACGCTATCAAATAGCTTAGCACCGACAAATCACAGAAATATCTACCCACGTGAACAGCTAAAACTCATCAAACGAAAATTTTTTACTCACATGAGCGCTTGAAGTCAACTTGAAGCCATTCTTCGCGGCTGCGAACTTTGCTGTTTGTACGCCATTTTACCCAATACCCCGGATGTGCAAAGCACCCGTGAAAAGGGGAAGCCAGCCTTCCGTTATATCAAGACATTAATGGCTCATTTTATGAGCAGGAGCTGTTGAAAGCCAAACAAGAGGTATTTAGAATTGAGAAAGTCATCAAAAGAGATTATAATATTATAAGAGATTATAAGAACTGGGACTAGCGCTCGCCGAGTACGGACGTACGCAACAACGCTCCGTTAAAATCGAACTAATGTAACACTTTTAGACTCGTTACTTGGGCCGTTTAAAATGGTAAACCCGAACGAAGAAAAAGAAGAAAACACCAATGAGGAACAGGGACGTAAAAGGAGCAGGAAGAAAGCCAGAACTGCTGGTTCGCAGACCGACGACGATGAAAACTCCAACTGTAGCTGCCAAAACATGGCCGCTACACTAAACGAAATCAATCAGAAGTTAGATTTAGCCCTGTCGAAGTTTGCAGAAATTGATGACTTGAAAAACAAGGTTAAAGACCTACAGGAAGAGACGAACAGTTTACAAGAAAGCCTCACAAACGCACATCGAGAAATTGAGGACCTCAAAGAGCACAACAAGGTTCAAGATAAAGCAATAGAAGAATTGAAGAAAGGTGTCAAAGACTTAACAAGAGATGCAAATTCTGAAAAAGAACGTGTGATCAAATTAGAAAGTCATAGTCGAAGAAACAATCTTAACTTCTTCAATATTCGCGAGGAAAAAGAAGATTCTTTTGCCAAAACAGAGGCCATTCTACGTAAGTTCCTAACTAAGGAACTCAAAGCAGAAGATGCCGAAGAAATCTCAATTGAAAGAGCCCATCGTATTGGAAAACCACGCGTAGATGGAAAGCCTCGTCCTATCATAGCCAAATTCAGCTTTTTCAAGGACAAAGATTATGTTTTGTCTTTAGGTTCAAACCTCGCCGGTACAAAATTCGGAGTAGCACCCGACTTTCCCAAAGAAGTTGTTGACATCAGAAAATCCCTTGTGCCTCATCTTAAAGCCGCAAAGAAAAGTGGACGCCGAGCAAAGCTTGTCTACGACAAACTCTATATTGACGGACAGCTATTCAAGCAAAGCACACAAGGTACATCTACAGACACTTGCATGGTTTAAGATGGTTACGTTTCATTTACTCGCTTCTAGGTTAGGAAGTTGTGCCCATGGTGCGAGTACTTAGCTCCTTGTCAATGCCCGACAGAAGCCGTCTGTCGCTTAGCTTAAAGATTTCGAAGGATCTCAGTAAGGTTTGTACAGAGAGAGGTCCTTTTCGAGCAATTAGTGCTCTTATTACGTGTTGTTTGTTTTGCATGTTTTCGTTTAGTTATTTGTCACAGTTAGTTTTTATTATTTTGCCCATACCACTTACTCGATTCCGTCACGACTCGATAAAAATAGCTCTCTATATTAATTACAGAAATTATCAAATCTCCTCCAGAAATGATAACTATATATCCAAAGCGAATTTATAGATGCTCCTTTCAGAGCCTCTTTTTGTTCTTTAAATGTTAGAGGTTTAAACCAAGCGAGAAAAAGGCGGCGGGTTTTCAGATGGCTCCATAATAACAAATTTGACGTTATTTTTCTGCAAGAAACGTTACTCTTCGAAAAGCATTGAAGAAATTTGGAAAGCGGAATGGGGTGGAAAAATTTACTATAGCCACGGATCTAAACACTCAAAAGGGGTGATGATATTATTTAAGCCGAGTCTTGACTTTGAAGTAGAAAACACCACTTCTGACAAAAACGGACGATATTTACTTCTGAAAACCAACATTTCTGAGTCCACGTTTCTACTCGGTAATATTTACGCTCCAAATGACAATACCTCTCAGAAAACGTTTTTCTCTAATTTAAATAACACTCTTGAGCAGTATGCAGATCTGCAAATAATAATAGGAGGCGACTTAAATTGCCCATTATCGCCTCTAGATAAAACAGGCGGAACTTGTATTCAAAGGGAAAAAAGCGTAATTAGCGAGATCAACCAATTGTGCCAAAAATTCCGTATACAAGATATCTGGAGACGCCAACACCCAGATCAGACACAATATACCTGGCGCAACAGCTCTTTAAAAATTCAATGCAGATTGGATTACTGGTTAGCGTCAAAAGATTTATTTTCAACTATTACAAATACAAATATTATAAACACTACAATATCCGACCATAGCGCCATCACTTTCACTATACAATCTAAAGACTATGCTAAACGAGGACCCGGTTTTTGGAAAATTAACAATTCATTGTTAAAAGATGAAAATTTCACAAATGAACTTGCTAACAAAATACCTGAATTTAAAAACAAACATAACTACCTTGCAGACAAAGGCCTCTACTGGGACATGCTCAAAATGGAAGTGAGAGGCTTTTGTGTTCAGTATTCAAAACGGAGAAACAGACTGAAACGAAATGAGGAACGCGATCTCCAAAAACAAATTGACGACTTGATGATTACGCTTCAATCAGATCGATCAAAAGAAAATATAACAAAATTATACCGCTTGAGATCACAGCTCATTACGATTGCTGAATATAAAACCCGTGGAGCAATGATTAGAAGCAGAATACGTTGGCACGAAGAAGGGGAAAAGAATACTAAATATTTTTTAAATTTAGAAAAGAGAAAGTTTTCTAAAACGCACATTTCCAAATTAAAAGACAGTAACGGCAGTGAAATAACCGATGCGGATGAGATTTTGCAAATGCAAAGAAACTTCTACGAACAGCTTTACACAAAGATTCCTTGTAATGACGAAGAGAATGAAGCTTTTTTCCGAGATCCAAATCTAGTCAGACTAGACGATAAAGAACAAAAGGAGCTGGAGCGGCCCCTTCTCAAAGCTGAGTGCCTTAATGTTCTTAAACAATGTGCCAAAAACAAATGTCCTGGTAGTGATGGTTTCTCAGTTGAGTTTTACCTGCACTTCTGGAGTCTCTTGGGCGAAGAAATGATACAAAGCTTCAACTACGCCCACAAACAAGGGAAACTTAACATAACCCAAAGACAAGGCATTATAAAGGTAATACCAAAAAAAAGTAAGAACAAATTACACCTTGAAAACTGGCGACCATTAACGTTACTTAATGTTGATTACAAAATTGCCACCAAAACAATGCAGTAGAATTTCTAAGGTGCTTCCCAAATTAATCAATGAAGACAAAACTGGTTATGTTAAGGGTCGTTTCATTGGACAAAACATAAGACTTATAAATGACATTATGAAGATGACGGATCTGGAGAATATTCCCGGGATGGCGATTTTCATTGACTTTAAAAAGCGTTCGACACGCTCGATTGGAACTTCCTTTTTCAAACACTAAACACATTAAATTTCGGCCCACAAATAAGACAGTGGATAAAAACCTTTATGCTGACTGTTCGAGCTGTGTAATTAACAATGGCTACGCCTCAGAGTTCTTTAAACTTGAAAGAGGTGTCCGCCAAGGATGCCCGCTTTCCGGATCTCTTTTTGTTCTCTGCGCAGAAATTCTGGCCAATGCCATCAGAGCAGACAAAAGTATCAAAGGGATACAAATTTATGATAAAGAATTTAAAATATCACAATATGCAGATGACACCACAGTCTTTGTTTCTGATACAAATTCTGCACAAAATCTGTTTAAACTACTCGACGCCTTTAAAAAATGCTCAGGCCTTGAGGTAAACAAAAGCAAAACAGAAGGTATGTGGCTTGGTGCAAACAAAAACAACACGGTAGAACATCTGAACATTTCTTGGCCCAAAGAATCTATATGTGCACTCGGTATACATTTTTCTTACAATGAAGAGGTTAACGTTAAGAAAAATTTTGAACAAAAACTGTGTTCAATGAATTCCTTACTAAATATGTGGTATCAAAGAGACCTAACACTATACGGTCGCATTGTCATTCTAAAAACTTTGGCTCTTTCAAAACTCGTCTATAATACGTCTGTTCTCACTCTCCCGCCGGCCTTCGCTAAAACAGTGAATCAAGTTATCAAGAATTTTGTGTGGCGCAAAAAAATACCAAAAGTAAAGCAAAAAACGATGATAGGACTAAAAGAAAAAGGTGGTTTAGGTATGCCTGACTTCGATATCATTAATAATGCGCTTAAAGCAACTTGGATAAGAAGACTCAATGATAGTACTGGTTCCGCGAGCTGGAGTCACATTCCTGTCGCCTTTCTGACACATGTAGGTGGCCTGTTTCTCCTTAAGTGTAATTTCGATCTAAAGTTCATTAAATTAAACATGCCTATTACTTTCTATAAAGAAGCTTTAGATGCTTGGCAAACTATTAATTCCATAACTCCATGCTCTAAAAAAGAAATACTTGAAGAGATTCTATGGAATAATCGCTTCATCAAAATTAATGGTTATTCTGTTTACTATAAGATGTGGCATAATGCGGGTGTCATTAAAATCAAAGATATCATCTGTTGTGACTCTTTCCTTTCGTTTAATGACTTTTGTAGCAAGTATAACCTCAAAACAAATTTCTTAATGTATTACGGTCTATGCAACGCAATTCCCCCAAACTGGATAAAAGTTATAAAAGGTAAGCTGCAGGCGCCTTTGAAGGAACCTTCAGATTCTGATACAATATCGCTTGATAAGTTATCTTGTAAACTTGCTACAAATTATTTTGTTACACAAAAGTTTATTCCTCCTACTGCTGAGAAATGGTTCAAAAAATCTGGTATAAACGATAAGGAGATACAGCAAATGTATAAGTTACCATTCAGTGTAACGAAGGACATCAAACTGTCTATGTTTCAATTTAAGATTACACACAACTTTCTGCCTACTAATGCGACTCTCTTTCGAGATGGTTTCAAAGACCATGATCTTTGCCATCTGTGTAACGACAGGCAAACGCTTACTCATCTATTCGTTACCTGCCCCAACGTTCAGATCTTTTGGGCCAGCTTTATCCACTGGTGGAATAATAAGAACGGCAACCTAGTCACCCTTGATAAAGACAAAATTTTATACGGTTTTATTGACGCCATTCCTCAGAAACTTGGTTTAAACCTCTGCATGATGATCGCTAAATACTACATTTATAACGCTTCAAGAAATGAGGAGGATTACTTTTGGGATGCCTTTTCGGTTTTTCTCAAACAAAAATTAAATATAGAGACACATAAAGCAAAGCAGGAAGTAAAACTAAATTAATAATGTTTGTGACGTTTCCAGGATTTATACGTATTATATACCGTAATATTTGTAAGTGGAAAAAACAACAACTCGTGTAAGCATTGTATTCTAAATATCGTATTGTAAGTAGGGTAAGTAGCGCATTGTAATTAGTGTAAGTATCGTATTGCAAGTAATGTAAGAATTGTACTGTAAGTACGTATTCGTATTGTAAGTAGTACCTTTGTGTTGCAATTAAAAAAAAAAAAAAAAAAAAAGAGATTATAAGAAAAAACAAGCTCTTGTTAAATGGAAGGGATACAGTGATGATTTTAATAGCTGGATCCCAATAAAAGATGTTTAAAATATATAAAACAATATAATACATATATAATGAATACGCAAAACTTTAAAAATTATTCGTCTGAAATATTAAGTGAAATCATGAAATATGAACATGAGATAACTCTTTTAAATGAAACCATTGATAATTATCATTCGAAAATCAATAAATTGTCTCATAGAAGAAAGCTGATAAATCTATACATCAAGAAAATAGAAGAAATAGATGAAGATATTACATTGAAAGACCTTTTGACGTGTATTATAAATGAAATAGCGCAAGATAAACATACAGAAACGGATATAGACCTGCTTTTGAATACTAAAGTTGATAATATGTTATATATCAAAACATTCAGATAAACATTTTTAAACGCACTATTATTATCACATGAAGAATTATAATATATAGTAATAACATATAGTAGTAATGACAGATTCAACCAAAAATAAAATCAAAAAAGCTGTTGAAAAAATTGGTGAATTACTGGATAGAACTCGGAATAAATTAAAAAAATCAACCTATGAACTCGCTCGACTAGAGTATAAACAAAATGTATTGGTATTACGTTACATAAAAGAAAGAAAACAACAATCATCACCAGATGAAGATTCGATTGATGTTACGAATGATTTTATAAATAAACTCCTTTCAAATAAATATGATGAGATGATTGATTATGCGATAGAGATTATGAATGCCCAATTAGACGAGGCTGACAATTAAAGAGTGAAAATAATTAAACGCACTTTTATTATCACATAAAGAATTATTATGTATATAGTATATATAATGGAACAAACTGTAAGAAAAACAAAAACAGGGAAAGGATCTCATTTTATAAAATATCACACAGATGATGAGAGAAAACGGGCCATTAGAGCTTCAAAGACCAAATATATGTTAAAAAAAGAATTGTATTGCGACGTTTGTAAAAATAATAAGGACTATAAGATGGCTGGCAAGTGGAATCACATAAATACCGGAATGCATGCAGCTAAAATGGAGTAAACCATGAATTTTTTATATCACTCAAATTATCTATAAAAATGGATATTTTGAAAACTAATCTTTAAGTCACTTTTATAAGTGCGTTTAAAAGTGGCTTAAAGATTTATCTATACATAGTATATAAGAAATGAAAAATTCACGAGTTAATCCGTTCGAAGATTTTCCAAAAGGAAAAACTGCAACTACCAAAGGCAATCAGGTGACTGATGCTAAAATTTAAAAATCTGGAGTTAATGATAAAGTAGAAACCATTAATATTGAACCAGAATTTTTGAAAAAAACGTTTTCAGACCTAAACAAGTCAATAAGAAAAGGAGAAACAAGAGATGTAGAAATCAAACATATAACAAAAGAACGTCTTCCATTCGAATGCTATGATGAAAGATATAAAATTGATATGAAATATATCGCGAATATTGAAAAACAACTTAAAAATTCACGTGCCGCCATTCTCAACAAATTGTCTATAATTTCTTCAAAATTTTCATTTAAATTTTCGGAGAGTTTTACAATAGTTTTCATAAAAAATAACGGCAAGAAAACAGCAATGATATTCAGTGAAAATCAAAGTTCGAATGATTTAAAAAAATCGATAAAAAAACACCCCAAAAGAACTAATAAGCCAGATTGACAAATATCAAAAACAACAAATAAGAATTCATGAATTGAAAAATCATTACATCAACATCAAAAATAAAAAAGGCATCAGTGAAATAGAAACAAAAAAATAAAAAACAACTGAAAACATCAAAACAATTAAAAAAAGACAAAAACTTCAAATGCGGATAGAGAAACAGAGGATCATATCTCACAAAAATACACAAATATAAAGTAAAAACATGATAAGATTATTTCAAAAAAACTTATTATTAAAAAAGAGTACATAATACCACCACCCCTCCAGTTCAGAGACAATTATAAATCAGCTCTAAGAACAAAAAAATCTGTTAAACAAATGGTCAAGGAATATGAAGAAAATATCATTTTACCGCCACTTCAATTCAGAGATGATTATAAACCAATCCCAGCTCCAAGAACAAAAAGGCATTAATGAAACCAATACCAGCTACGAGAACTAAGGTCTCAAATGAATTCAATTTCGATGATAGTATTTTTGATTCAACATCCAATGACCAGCCTCTATTCAAAATAAATGAAATTAGAAATACAGTGAATAAAAAATTCAATGCTTTCACAAATGAATTCAAAATAAATGTGCGCAAAAATTTCATAAACAATAAAAATGATGTTTTTAATGTCTTTGAAAAAATGGTTGAAATGACAATAAAAAAAGACAGTTGAAAGGTAATGACAGATTCAGATTGGTAATTTCAAATGATGAATTAGATCATCCTATCTCAACAAAATTGTTAAAAGTTTCTGATTTCAAGTTAAATCAACTTTCAGATGTTATTAATACGTTGTAATACAAATTAATAAAATTGTAATACAATCTGTTAAAATTCCATCAGGTAAAGGGCGTTTGTATTTATCAAAACAAACAGTGAATAGGAAACAATGTATTATTACCATAAAAAATAACGACACACTATGTTTGGTTCGTGCTATTGTTACAGCTTATGCAAATTTAAAACCTAAACATTGGACTAATACACAGTTAAAAGATGGATTTAACAAAAGTCGTAAATTACAAGAAACTGAAGCAAAAACATTACACAATAATGTAAATGTTGAAATTAGCGATTTTGGAAATTCTTTAGAAAATGTCAATAACTTTGCCTCATATTTATACACAGAGATCAATATCATCGACTCAGAGCAATTCAATGAAATCATAAACACAGCTAATAAAGGAAAACAGATAAAATTTATTTATACAAAACACGAAATCATTTTGATGTTATAAAATCAATGACAGCTTTTTTTGATGTAGCTTATTACTGTCACAGTTGTAAAAAAAGCATACACAAGACGTGATAAACACAAATGTCCACAAAAATGCCTGTCTTGTTTTAAATATTTTCCAGATGGAAATAAATGTGGTGGTAAAGATATTACTTGTAAAGACTGTAATCGAATTTTTCATGGTAATGATTGTTTTAAAAACCATACAAGCAATCGATCGAAAAAAGATGATGCGGATACAAAATTTGTAATAATTGTAATAAATATTGTGAAAGCAAACATGAATGTTATATGAAAAAGATAAAATGCAAGGGCAGTTATTGCATTAAAGATAACAAAAACCCTTGCAGATTAAATAGAAACATATCTCGAAAAGATAATTGTTATTCATGTAGAACATATAATGAAAAATATTTATTTTTTGATTTTGAATGTACACAAAACACTGCCACACACGAAGTTAATTTGGCTATCTGTCATGATTATAATGGTAATGAATCAATCTTCAATGACATTAATAGTTTTTGTACTGAAATGCTCAATGCAAAATATAATTAGGTTACACTTTTATTTCTCATAATGCAAAAGGATATGATCACGCTACTTTGCACATGAAACGCTTCACTGGTTTCCAAAGTGCTCACATGTTTTATTTGAACGCGCAGGCAAACCAAACGGGAACTTTTTGAAAGAATTACAGTACTATAGTTTAGAAAACATTTAACCATTAACTTGAAATCTTATTTCAATGCCATTAAGGGGCAAAAACGTCTCTACTTGTCCGGAACCGTTTATCACAATTCCGTATTGCACTCTATAACCTATTTATGCATTCGTCATTGACCAATCAGAAGCTTCATATTTTGTTGAGTATATTATAAGAATAGGAATAATTCAGTTAATAGTTTCATTTTTATTTTTCTCACTCCGGCTGTGAACATGTATTTTATCACTGACACCAAATTCTCCACGATTGTTTTTTTAAGTCGAAGTCGGTGACATTTTCTTCTTGTTTTCTCGAAGTCTTTTCAATTCAGTAAATGTCAAGAAGAAATGATAAAACGAGGCCTGCTATAGGTGATGAAAAAAAAACCTTCTTAATAATAATATAAACCTTCGGGTCCTGAATTAACATAACGTCGAGTTCAAATAAACGCCGGTTCAACAAAGTCGGTACTTTAAATTTCTGTGCACATTTGAGGCTATTGAATCACATTTCAGAAATTGTGCTTCGCAGATACTTGTAAACAAGGAAAACTTGAATATAGGCATGACACAATAAGAAAAATATGTACGTTCATCTACAAGAGTTTTTTGGTCACAAAGTCCCACAAAACATTACCCTGGGTACCAGAGGTTTATTTCTCGCGTCGGGATCGGCCGGAGGCCGACGCCCCCGGGGAGGGTACTCCCTTATATAAGCTATATAGGTATGTGCGGCGCCAAAGGGTATGGTTTTTGAGCCGTTTTGGTCTGAAAACGGGTATAGATTTTGACCATTTTGGTCTGAAATAGGGTATGTTTTGCCTACTGGTCTGAAATAGGGTATAGATTTTTGCCATTTTGACTTTAAAATGGGGACATTTCCCCGAAATTTTAAGGGTCAGGTCTGAAATAGGGTAGGGGCAATCACATATTTTGGTCTCAAATAGGGTAAGGGTTTCAAGAAGCGTGCCGCACACCCCCACTCCGGGCCGACGCCCCGGCCGCGAGAAAGAACCTCTGGTGCAGGGCGCATTGATTTACCGTTCTCGGTGAACTTTGATCTTTATTAACGTATTACATTTAAACCAATCACAGCGAACGTCTCCTACTGTTATCACGTGTAATGGAACGTGGAGATATGACAACAACAACTTTATTAGGCCCAGTTCAGACGCCGTACTTCACATGAGCCGAATCAAATTCGAATTTAGACCGACCCAAATTAATTTAGGCCGACTGAATTGATTCAGACGCCGAGCTTAATTCAGCGGAACTTAATTTAATAGGGGAAAATTGCTGTTATATTGAAAAATACATTATAATAATTCATGCATTTGTTTCTGCTCATGTGAAATTCGGCGTCTGAATCAAAGCCGGTCCACAGCCGTTATTCCCGCTCCGAATTCAATCAGCCGTTTCGAATTGATTTAGACGCCGTACTTCACATGAACTTGATTCATCGAATTCGATTCGGCTCATGTGAAGTACGGCGTCTGAACTGGGCCTTAGACAGATTTGGATTTTCAATTACAATCTCAATTGCGTTCGCGGCAACGAAAACAATTCCGGTTCGCTGTCGTGCCGCTTATATGAAGTTAATGTGGTGGTTAATGTTGGCTACCATAACCTGTGTTTAGAAAACGCGCAAAAACAAAACATTTTCGGGAGAGTTGCAGTTCTCTTGGCGGTTGTTGACGACGATCTTTCAAATGGGCCGCGGCGTTACAAAGATAATTTGGCCCGCTGGAAAGCAGATGAAAAGCATTGTGTCTCTGGTAGCTTTGCCGAAGGCTTGTTGATATGCGAAATGTATGGCATTCATTGAGGGCATTTAGCGGGCAAATAACGATCATAATCGGACTTTTGGGATAATGATTATATCCGGCAATACCGCTAAAAAGTCCTTGCGGCGAATAAAATTAAAAATACCATCAGTTTGCTGAGCGCTTAACTCGTCGACACTATCGAACGAAAAATATTTCCCTAATCCTCAAGTGTTTTCTATAAACTTTCACGCCATCATTACACCTCATCGCACGCTGAAATTTCACAGATTTCTTTCACGCAGCGTACTATTCTTGTCAACCAATCACAGAGACCATTAGATTCAAAATACCTTAGGGAGTCGTTAGGAGCCAATAAGCAATCTAGTCCAAATTCTGGACTAAATCGATTTAGCAGGCTTGCCATTGGCTCGGCGTTATTAAGGCAATAGCGCCCTGATCCAGAGGCTTTGCGCGCGGGTCACAATAGAGATTTGAAACCAGAAACCGCGCAAGAAAAGCCTCTGGCACCCAGGGTAGCAAAAAATGTAATGCTGGTGTTAATAGTAATATCAATGTCAATGTCACTGCCACTGTCACTGCCCCTTCATTGTCAATCATGGTCAATGTTACTTTACTGTCAATGTCACTGTCCATATCAATGTCAATTTCCGACCTAATCAGCGAAAAATAAATTATTGTTTGAATAAACGAAATATTGTTTCCTCACTGGTCCGCAGAAATGAAAACTTCTTCTCCTCTTCCACTTAAAAGTGCACTACACCCCACTTCGCGAGGTTCTGCGATGCGCATATATCTAATCGAGAGCTCTTATTACTGTTAAATGTTTAGCAAGATACGAAATCTTTATGGCCGATTCCAAGTCATTCTATAACTTTTGAGAAATATTCTAACTGATTATAAAAGCTGTAACTATAGTAACAAATTAGCCTTTTTTCGTGATCTATGAAGGCTCTGAAAGTTTTCCTATTTTAATCCCAATTATAGGACTGTTAACATCTCTGTTCAGGAGAACGTAGCAAATGGAACTGTCATATTCCAAGCAAAAGCCACCGATGAAGACTCTACAAACAACTCTGTAATAACATATACTTTGTTGTCTAGTGAGTGTAAGGAAAACTTTGTCATTGATGCTTCATCCGGGAACATCACTGTCACTGGAAACCTAGATCGCGAAACAAGGAGTGAGATGATCTTGTATATCCAAGCAACGGATGGAAAGTTTCGAGCTACCACTAAATTAGTGATTACAGTATTGGACGTGAATGAATTTACTCCTGTTTTTCATCCACAATATTATAAAAGACGCGTTTCAGAAACGGCTCTGCCTGGCGAACCTGTTATTCAAGTGTTTGCTACAGATAAGGACTTGGGAAAGACTCTAGAATCTTTTATAATATTACCAGTGGTAATGTTGATGGCACTTTCAGTATCGATACAGAAAATGGCACCATTATACTCCAGAAACCTTTGGATTATGAAACACTGACGCTCTACGAACAATTGTTTCAATTCAAGTTGTTGACTACAACGACAAAAGTCCCAGATTTTATCAACCAATCTTTTCGTTTTCCGTTCCAGAAAATGTCACCACTGGTCATCTTGTTGGAAGCGTTAACGCCAGTGATAAAGATTCTTATGACAATGCCGACATCCACTATTCAATTTCAAGTGTTGGTAACTACGATAAATTTGCGATAAACTCGTCAACTGGCGTTATCTTTACTGTAACCACCCTTGATACCGAAACTGTTAGGAACTACGTTATCTTAGTGGAGGCTAATGATACTGGAAATCCATCTAGAGTATCAACTACTCTGGTAACCATAACTGCTACTGATGTTAACGACAACACTCCAGAGTTTGTTCAGCGGAGTTTTGCAGTCAATATCTCTGAGGCCTCTGTAATAGGAACAAACACTGTGTGTCTTTCTACCACTGATCGAGATTCCATGCAACACGCGAAAATTGCTTATTCAATTACAGAAGGTAACGTGAACGACACTTTTAAGGTCACAGTTGAAGGTGTGGTCGTTTTACAGAGACATCTCGATAGGGAAACGGTTCAGCTTTACAACTTAACAATTGTTACAGAAAACAGCGGAGCCATTGTATCCCAATCACGGGACGCAGCTATTGTCATAATTAATATTGTTGACGTAAATGACAACAGCCCCGTTTTCGAACGATTTCTTTACTCGTTTTCTGTTATAGAAAATGTCACTACAAACCACTTTGTGGGAAGTGTCAAAGCAAGTGACAGAGATTCTTACGAGAATGTCCACATGTTTTATTCAATTCCGAGTGTCAGCGAAAAGTTCGAGATAAACGCATCAACTGGCGAAATATTTACAATTGGTGCTCTTGACTATGAAACTGTTCACAACCACGTCATTATGGTTGAGGCTCGTGATAGTGGAAACCCACCAAGAATGGCAGCAACTTTGGTCAACATTGCTATTACAGATGTCAATGACAATTCTCCAGAGTTTGTTCACAGGAATTCCACAGTCAACATATCTGAAGCCTCTACACTAGGAACAAAGATTGAGTGTCTATCCACCACTGATCGGGATACGATGCAACACGCACAGGTTTTTTTCAATATTTCCAAGGGCAACATCAACAATGCTTTTAATGTTACCAATGAAGGTGTGGTCATTTTACAAAGATATCTCGACAGAGAAACCGTTTCTACTTACAATTTAACTATTGATGCTGTGGACACAAATTCATATCCATTAAAGTCAAGTAAGCCAGCTATTGTCATCATATACGTCGAGGATATCAATGACAATCTTCCACAATTCAACAAAAACTCATATTCAGCCAAGGTGTTAGAAAATGTCCCCATAGGACATATAGTAATTAATCTAACAGCCCAAGATAAAGACAGTGGTTCTAATGGACACGTGACGTACTCGTTAGTAGATAGTCCGTGTGATACTGATAACGTAGCTAGTGAAATATTCTCAATCAATCCTACGATTGGAGCCATCACAACTTCAAAGAAACTGAAATCGAGCGCCCCCCAAGTGGAATATAAATTTCAAGTCAAGGCAAGTGACAATGGGATTCCGAGTTTGGAATCGTTCACGCACGTCCTGATAACCGTGGAGGATGCCAACGATTCGCCTCCTGTGTTCACAGTTTGTAATAAACTAGTAACAGTACAGCCACGACGTGCACAAACCACACTGTTTAGTGTTTCGGCCTCTGATGCTGACCATGGATCCAATGCTAACATCACGTGAATGAAGTAACATCTATTAAAACATGTTACTCAGAAAACCGTGTTTTTCTAATAGATCATGATGGAGATATCAAAACCACAATGGAACTTCACAGTGGCTGTACTTATAACATTACTATCAGTGTTACGGATGGAGTGAAGTTTGATTTTTGTTCCGTTGTTCTTCGTGTAGTGGTACTACCTGATACACAAGCTCAGACAGGTGGGTTGAATTGTGCTTCAACTTCAGCTACGTTGAACGGTAATTTCATGGGCAATTAATTTTGTTGTTGATACGTGGATGGCCAAGTCCAAGACGTTTGCCCTTATCCTACAATGTTTATAACTAAAAACAAATGCTTAAATAGACTAAATATCGAGTGTTGATGTGAGTTCGGGACCACAACTGAGCGTCCCCTTACGAGTTATTGTTTCCTTGTTGGAGGTTGTGAATTAATTTTCTTGGGTAGCCAAAACCACTTCCAGGAGGTTTTTCCATACTACAGGTCACAATTAATATTGGTTTCATCTATCTCGAGAACGACTTAGGAGATGACCTCGGGAAGTATTTCAAAGCTTCAATCGTTTTCTTTTGTGTTCTCAGGTAGTTTTCGAGAGAAATGGGCAATTCTGATTGTTGTTGGCATCATCCTCTTTCTGGTGCTTGTATGTCTTTTCAGCTATTGGTTCTGTCGAGTGAGAAAACAACGGTAAGTGCGACTTTTTCATGCTGTGCTCTGTATATTTTTTATGTTCTAATTGCATCAGTAATTTGTTTTTGATAATTAGGAGTGAGCATTTAAGGACACTGTCCAATGGTCAATCGGTCTGGGTAAGTGGTTCTTGATTTATAAATATACACTGGCAGTGCTCTGTCCCGCAGGACAATGTTGATGCGCCTTGAGAATCAGTTTCTGGAGTTACAGCGCCTGGTGTGGCTGTAAAGTCCAATTTGAGAGTTGCAGTCGACGTTGCAGTTTGTGCAGATGAAATATAATTAATCAATTTAAAGAAAATCGTGGTTTTTGAAGCAATGATTTAATAAAGTTGTATTATTTATATAGACAATAATTCCAGTTGAGAGTCAGGTAGACAATACTGAAGACTTGTAAGTCCCTCATTCTAGGTGTCTGGCACAGTGCCTTTGCAGAGGCACATCTTGGACATATTTTACATTAGTGAAGCTTAATATAGTATGTGTGGACAGGCTCCTGGGACAAGACGAACTACTGACCTCACCCAAGCTGTTATGTGATTATCTTTATAATTTGCTCACAAATACTTTTTTTGATCAACATGATCAATGGTATTTCGAGGGTGTAGGTCGCCAAAAAAATTATTTTAAAAAAATACTTCAAAAGCATCCACTCTTTAACTTATTATTACCTTTGTTCGACAGATTGAGTCTACAGTCACCGAAGGAAATGAATCACGTGCCTATAAAACTGTCGAATTTGACGAATGTAATGAGCAGACAGTTAAAGAAACTAGCCTCTTATAAGCACACATTTAACAGTCTTAGAAACAATCACAGACAAGTTAAGTTGGGACACCGTGTAGAATGCATATATTCTCGTTCCCGCTGCCTCCTTTCCTCTCTCAATGTTGTTTATTGCTATTCTTTTATTACATTTTGCAAACCAACATTGAGAGGGGCAGGGGAGAACAAAACTGTCCCAACAAACGTGTCTGTAATTGTAGGTTGCTACGGTTGCCGAGAGTGGTTACGAAAAACGAAAAGTCAAAATGAAATGTGAAAAGTAAAAATAAAAAGTCGATTTTCAAGCGCCTTCTACTTTTTATTTAAAATATTGACTTCTGATTATGACTTTTAACTTAAGAAAGCAACTTTTCACTTTTGATGTCCACTCTCGGCCACAATGCTCTTGAGCGTAAAACAGTTTGTTGTTTTTTTACATTATTTTTACTTGTTATTAACCGTGGATCGTTTTCCGTAGTATATGCGCCTTCCTTTTTTCTTGCAGTCTGCTGTGAAGAAATTTGTCACTCGATCACTCGCTCAGTGTAAATTGCTAAGTAACCTGGCAAGCTTATATTAAAGTGCACCTAACCCAAAAATTTTTCTTCGCTTAAATAAATCTACATGTAATTCGAAGCATTTCTGCGAAAAAAGTTTTGGATTCGGTTGAATCCTCGATTTTCTATGCTCTGCTGAAGTCACGTTCGATGTGTTGCACGACCGCGTATAGGGAGTCTGGAGTCTGGTGCCGAGTTATGACGTCTACTCGGGAACCACACAATATAGCGCCTCTGTCATTTCTCTGTATTTGTTTGGGGTAATTGAACATAAAAGGGATCATTTCTATGTCTTTTGGGACTTAAACTGAAGAATTTTGTTTCGAAATTGTGCGTTCTTCATCTTCGGAGTCAAAGTTAAGTTTCGATTCGAATTACTCCGAAATAAACTTCATTTCTGAAGTAGAAATCGAGCTGGAATCGACGCGTGATTTATACATAAATATGCGTTCCTCAATCAATACTTCAAGCGGCAATGAGGAAGAAATCTTCGCAGATGAACCGCTTCGAGACCTGGAATGGACAAATAAATGCGAAAAGGAGGTCAAAGCGAATGAAGAGCCGAAAAGAAAGCTCAACGACCGCTTAGATAGCACTGAAGAAGCCATTCAATCGGTAAGCAATATTCGTGTCGACCTATAAACTTTGCTACTCCGACGAGCGTTTTAGACATTTATATTTTTGCTTTTGCGAGTATGCATTTCGTAAAGCAATAGTTATTCTGTTAAATGCCAGCTTTTCACCATTTAATGTTTGCAACAGCCAAGTAACCGTCGCAGTTGTAAGAATTCTCGCTCGAGGCTTTTGTTAGATGCTTTCGTAGATGTCTGTTTAGCGAGGTTACAGTTTACCAATATGCCATCCAATAAAGCTTGTTTTGGCTCAGTTCTATTTAAGTATTGGTCCATGCTTAAAGGTTGTCTATCGAGAGTTTATAGAGAAGTGTATTAAGAGTTGCTTGAGGCGCAGCCAAGAGATAGTCGATCGATTGAAAATCGGCTTGCTCGCGCGCGGGCCTGAAAATTTAAGCCGCAGAAAACAAACTGAAAGGAAACAAGCCACATCACTACAGTTTTGACATCCTCAAACGTTTGTCGTTACTACTCCAAATAACCACCATAGTGAATCAAGTTAATTTTCAAGTAAAAACCGTGAAATAAATGACTTTTTCTTCCTCGATAAGCGAAGTGTATGTTCCCTCGGTGGTCCGCATTGACACCCATTGATGTTACGATCTGTACACACGGCTGTCGCACTGCTTATTTCGCGGCCTCAGAAAAAAACTTTTCGAGTCAAAATATCCTGAATTGCTTCGCACGAGGAAGAAATGTTGACGCCATACAGTTGCGCGATACTAACGATGAACGCTCGGATTCCACGCTCGTGCTACTGAATTTTGCTGGCTATGTCATTGGTAGAGATAACATTCGGTTACATTTGGTCGAATTGCTAGTTGACTTCGACCGGGTAGATTTGAAAATAGCCTTAGGAATTCTACTGGAAGTGCGCGGACAAACTCCAGAGTTCTCAAATTTATGACTCTCCGCACAGTCCCATTTGAGTTTACAAAATCCACCGTCTTTTTCGTATGTTCTCGACTATCACTTTAAAATGGTATAGTATACCTTTATCTAAATCTGGCGTGCTGCTGCAACGCCCAATAACGCACCTGGAAGGCGTTTCTACACACTTTTCGAATGTGTATCGCATCTTTCTGAAGTAAATGAGTGGACGCGAAGGATCGAACGTTCCCGAGTAGACGTCACACAGCCGCTAGAACTCATTCCCCTCAAACGCGGCCGTGCAACAAAATGGCGTCGTTTTAGGTGCAATTTTGGAGACTTTGTCGGGGCACAGAAAATCGAGGATTCAACCAAATCGAAAAATTTCTTCGCATTTAAGTTTTAAATTATAAGTAAATTCATTTAAACGAATAAAAATGTTTGGGGTTAGGTGCACTTTAAGTTTATATTAAATTACCGCATGCAAAACGCGGGCTCGTGCAACGTGAGCTCGTTTGGAGTTCCAAATGGAAAGAAGTATGCGTTAGTGTGAATGATATTTTTAGTTTTATAATATTTTATCATGGAGGGTACGATATAGAAAAGGTTTTAATATTTAATATTTAATTTAGTATCATTAATTAGTAGAATACCATTTTATCGTCTTAATACTTTTAATATTTTATTTGTATTTAATAAGTATATGATTTTGTTTTTAATTTCACGCACGTTCACGTTTTAAGTATTGTATTGTCAAAATTTGCGTTTCGCGTTCGCAGGTTTAGTTTTCGTCTCAAATATTATAAATTGCTAAATTAAATAGAACTGATTGTTTTTGAACAGACTAGATATATATTTGAGCGCCAAAATAATTTTTTGATGTTTAACGTGTCAGCTTTAGAGTTTACGGTCACTATTGTTTGTATTTCTTCTTATTTCGCTGTCTTAATATTAGTATGAACACCATTGCAAATCGTTTTTCTACAAATAAATATCGAAATGATGTTCTTGTTAAACGTTTTACCGATAAACGGTTTCCATTGAATCGCACGAAACACCTTTACTATATAAAGAAGCAAAGATCACAGCCACAGAAAAAGAATATTAAACATAATCAACACACAATGTTATTCTTTTGACATGGGGGATGAAATCTTCACGTTTAGTGGCTGACCTTTTCGCTGGCTATAAAATGTCAGATAACGCTGCAACACTTGATTGTACAATCTTGATTTTTCTTCATCGTCAAGCTGTTTACTAGACTCAATATCTGTCATTTCGGCGTCTAAGTTTTTTAACTGTTGTGTTACGGGTGGAATTCACATTTGCTGACGGTGTTGCAATCTTTCCAGCGTGTTCTCGGGAATGAGAACGGGATTGAACTTGCACCAATAATTTATATTTTCCTATCGAGTGGAGTGTTTTTCTGTGCCAAAGCTATCAAGGCTTTCTTGTGGGTAAGACGTTTTGTCTTTGCTGGTTTACTAACAGGAACGGTTTCCTGTAAAACGTTGACTACACACTCACAAATAGTGTTTTACCAAACCGTCGTCGGCTACTTTTAAAATCGCTTTACGTTGTAATGGTGTACATCATTGTACGTGGTTTTCTTTCTCAGTCGCTGTGCCATGCTCAAGTGACTCAGTAACATCGGTACGATGCACCCTTTTTATACCTTTCGAACATATGCATATTGAGGTTCCCCGGGGAAAATGTTGGTACACAACCGGAAGTCGATTAGGGTTTCCGGTTTAAGATCGCATAGCAAATACCCATAGGACCTTTTGGTAGCATCCGCGAATGCGAATAATTCTTGCATATATTTGACATGCCCGGGAAACATTTGTTTGCCGAGGTAATTAATTTGACTGCTATCTCGAGGAGATTTGAACAGCACAAGGTAATGACAGTTCAAACTTATGTCTCTTAGCTCTTTCCCTAGCCTGCGTCGCAGACGGACTTGACCTCCGGTAATGTCCGTCTGCGAATTAGTGCACAAATCCTTGTTCTAGACCCCCAACGACGTACCAGGATCTGAGTACTTGTCTGTGATTGGCCTTTACATAAAGCTATTGTTCAATTAGCTATGATTTGGTTGTGATTGGCTAAGGGAATTTCACGCGAGCTAGGACCGGAAGCTAGCGGAAAGCGAGCCTAAAAATAGTACAGTATTAAAAAAATCACTGAAGATATAATGGAGTGCAGCTTTCGAAGCGGTTAGAGAAAGCTCAGTTTGAATTAACGGAGCTACTCCCAGAACAACGAGAAGCGATCAAATCTTTCTTCCAGGGGAAAAACGTGTTTATCAATTTACCCACAGGTTTTGGAAAGTCGTTGATCTTTCAGTGTCTCCCGATTGTCGCAGTCGCTGATATATGATCGAGTGTTATTGTTGTGATTTCACCTTTACGATCGCTGATGGAGGACCAAGTTTATATATTTCAACAATATGGGTATACTGGCGATTGCATGCTATCACGGACTTGGAAGACCCAGAAACTATTCAGCAGGTTTTAAATGGGAACTACCTTGTTCGCAACCTCGTTCCCAGGGTCTCTCATCTTCCCGCCCCCTGGAGCGAGAGAAGAGAGACCCTGGTCTGGTCTGGTCACGTGTGTCCCAGAATCTGGGATGTAACAAATAAAAGATCAGTGGGAGGGCAGATGAGTTTGAAATTTGTATCTACTTAGCCCAGGGGAGAGCGGTAAGCGTTGTAAATTAGACTGCAAAACAGTCCGTATTTTCGCGTGCGAGTGTCGGGCTGAACGCGGTCGAAGGATCTGGAACGAGCGTGAAATTACGAGTGAGATTGGGGAGAGACGCTATAAATACGGACTGTCGCCTTTCCATACATGAAATCCGTTCCGAATTCTGCGTTGCTGGAGAAACGCAAAATTCCGATTGGTCCGTTTTCGACGTAATCTGTCATCGGACATCATTCTCGTCTCCGGAGGCCTAACCACAAACAGCGTCAAACATCGATCAGTTCGCGGGCGGTAAGACAGTCCGGACTTTGATAGATGCGCTTGCAAGACAAAAGCAGGGAGTTTTTGATCGCTGTACTTCGGATTTCGGAAAAGGCGTTAGTCCAGTCAAGTGACACGATGTCGACCAAGATTACAAAATCAACAGATTTAGGAAAGGCAACGATCATTGTTATTATTCCGTTCGAAAGCGATGAGCTGATTAACTCGAACAGCTGGAAAGCGTGTTGTTTTGCTCCACCGGGATTCTCGACTCGCCAAATTTTGCTTGAATAATAGCAAAGTTCCCCACCTTCAACGGACACGAAGAGCAACATTTTGAGGACAAACGAGTTCCTCCGTCCACGGCTAGCGGAGACCGTTTTGTCATGCGGATTAACAAATATATTTTCGGATGAAATGCGTTACCAGTCACATAATCGGCAATTATCTGAGGAAGAAGGTCATAATTTTAGGATTTCTCGAATAGAGCTCAGTTATTAGGCGTAGGAGGCCTCAACAACGAATTTTTCGCCACATTGCCAATGACTCTAGAAATGAATACACGCAGTCAAAAGTGAAGTGAAGTGAAGTGTGACGTTCAGGTCACGTTTATGGTATCGAATTCACTGTAGTTGCATGGAACTGTTAAGGAATTTTTGACACTTTAGCGGAAGCATCAGACCCCCTGGTCGGAACGAATTCGTTGTATGAAAAGGGGACAGTCTCTCTTTTCTCGCCTCTTGCGAGGCTCGCGCGTGGATTATCGGCGCTTCGCGCCTCTCAATTCGCGCGTCGCGCACAATATCTCGAGAAAAGAGAGACTGTTTTGCAGTCTAGTTGTAAATCAAAATAACCGCATGTGGACGTGCTTTTGTGGTAAACATTTTGGCCGTTCTGAGACGCCAAAAATACGATTAACGGACGATTAAAGAATTTTGTAGCCTTCAAGACTGCGATCAAGGAAAGCCAGGGTTCTTAGATGTATCGAAATATCACCATCTGTACAACGCACATTTGATCAAGATCTGCGAAGACGAAGGAGTCGAAAGCGGGTTAATGTATCCAGGACAGGAAATGGATAAAGAAAATCTTTATAGCTTTTATTTATTCGGCGGCGATGTTTTGCTTGATTCTTTATTTAATCTTGTTATTTGCCGGTCTCGTGTATTTCGTCGCTACCGGCGGCGTTTCGAAAATGATAAAAGGTGACAAAATGATTCCGACCAGAGCAAGTCTCCGCGATCGGTATGAATCTTCAAGAAAATTCAACCAACTCCAGGTAAATTACGTACTTTTGCTTGTACTGTTTCTGTTTGTTTTTATTGCACTCGCCTTACCTTTACCCTTTTAGGATATATCTTTAAACAGGAAAACTCGACATGCAACGTGCATTCACTTTGCTTTACATTTATGCGATGTGTACGTGATGTGTTAGATTCTACAGCGCTTAGACTAGGAATCAGCGACTCGCAAAATATAAGCTTGGTTTATTAAACTTGAATTAAGCCCATGGTGTCTTAATATTTTTCTTTCCTCTGTGTGGAAATGTTCAGACGTCAGTGTAATTTATATAATGATGACGCTTTGACTCCGATACGACATTGACCTTTCGAGACCTTGCCTGTCGTGGAGTAGCGCTAGCGCGCTGGAAATTCATGGATTTTCCATAGCCCGTCAGTAATACAGCAACAACATCTCGGCCACAGTAAATTGTCTCTAAACATTGGAGTAACTGCTGCAAACAGCGAACTGAAGACTGCTGTATAAAAACGCTTGCCTGTGAACAGTGGCCGTTAGCCTGGCCTCGCTTTGTTGTCGACAAAAGAAAGCGCGACAAAGATTCGTAATTATAGGAACCCTCCCTGGGGTTTGAAAATGTCAATTAGACACGTGACCAGACCAGACCAGGGTCTCTCTTCTCTCGCTCCAGGGGGCGGGAAGATGAGAGACCCTGGGAACGAGGTTGCCTTGTTCGGTTTGCCGAGTGTTTGTTGTCTAAACTAACGCGTTGTAAATATCTGTTTGCCCGACAGGAGACCAAACGTGACCTCTTAAAATTTGCTAGAGTGAACACAGTCGATGGCTCTATAGCTATTCTACTTCAAAATCCTCCTCATAATACAACATATCTTGCCCGTTAGAAACACTCGTGAAGGGCAAAGTAGGTCAGAAGACCGAATTCAATAGAGAACGGCAAATGTCACGAACTTCGAACAGGCCTGTCACGCCTTTTACCATAGCCAATCAGAATAAAGGGGATTTCGAAAGGTCCTTCCGGTATTTCGTTACGTCGTTGGGGGTCTAGAACAAGGATTTGTGCAGTAATTCGCAGACGGACATTACCGGCGGTCAAGTCCGTCTGCGACGCAGGCTACTCTTTCCCTCGATGAAAGAGGTTTTGTAATATAAAGATCACACTCAAGTTCCGGTGATGACAACCTTTTGTAAACAAATTCGTTATTCTCTTATCTTCACTGACTTTATTCATTAAATCATCAGTGACTGTCAAATTTCCTATGGAAGTATCAATCATTGATTCTAAATCACTAGGAACGCCTTTTCAATTTCACGAAGTTGATGTTGGGGATATTCGTTAGCATATCATCGTAGGTCGATTGATAGATTCCATAGCGCCAAGTGATATTTTGCGGGGGCCCGTTGATCATTTCCTCGCCTGATTCTAAATAGCCTGCGTAGCTGGCGGTCTTGTTGGCGCGCGATATAAAATTTCGTAAGCGACGAAGTCGCGAAAGCGAACAGCGCAGCCGCGAGAGTCTGGGGTGGGGAGTTCGGCTTGCGCCGCTCGTTTTGCCGTTGGTATTTCATGTATCCCTTATTATATTGTATTTAGATTTAAATATATTCTAATGTTTTCTACCGTATTCTCTTCTATTCTCCTGTATTCTATTGTATTATCTTCTATTCTACTGTAACTCTCCTGTATTCACCTGCGAATCATGTTGGTATTCTGCAGTTTGGCAAATTGCAGCCAATATTTTCGCGCAATAATGTCTGATACTTCGTGTACTTGATTCAAATGATTTGCTAATCAAGAATTTGACGTGCCAATTGGGAATCGGACAATGCTTACATTTTAGTCTCTTCATGTTGACGGTATTAAAGTTTAACTAGTAATACGTGACTCGCAGGTCCTCGCGAAGCTTTTTGTTTCGCTCCTACGCTGTTGAGTCGCTACTTATGGTTGGAGATTACACTTGACGAAGACATAGGATGGTTCTTGCACTAGTAGTAGATCAAAAGACTCCACGATGCTCACTTTCGTAGAATGGTGTCTTTAATATACATATATAGTCAACTGAAATTACAAATAAATAATTATCGGTGAGTAAGTAAGTCCACAAATTCCTTTTAACATGGTTTGAATACTTACAAATTATGTTTCCCAGTGTCTCTGTCAATGATTTAGCTTTCGATTTTCACAGTCGTTCTCACGAGTTCGGCTTTCTGTTTCACACTCTATAACGTATATATTAAATAGTTTTTTAAAAATATAAATCTCGCCTTTTGATTGGCTTTCGGATCTTGTGCCCAGGCCTGGCGCGGCTCCATTTTTCGCGCCAAAAAAGGGGGACAGAAAAATGTGTATACATGAAGGAAAATGGGCTTTTAGTGCAAATCACTCGCCCCCAGTACGGAAATTAGGGCTTACACTAATTGAGTAACGACTACACTGTTCCCTTGTCCTTAGTTAGAGTGGCGTCGCATTCAGTTCCTGTTTTGTGGCTATTAGGCACAACTTGTGGATGGGTCTGTTATATTCGCTATTCTGAGTCTTTATTTTCACTTTCCTGATCAGGCCATCGTTTCCTGGGTAAGTGTTGATAATGAGGGCCATCTTCCATTGGGATCTCTTGTGCATAGGGTCCAGTTCCAAAACTAGATCGCCAACTTGGACATTCTCTCGTGCGTGGTACCACTTGTTCCGCGGTAACAGATTGGGTGCAAAGTACTTCATCCAGCAGTTCCAGAACTCCGTAACTCTGCTCTCAGTGCTTCTAAGTAGATGTCTGGGATTGATTCTGTCTTCAGGCTCTGGTTGGGGAGGTGGAATGTGCTGACCAATGAGGATGTCGTTCGGAGTGATTGGCGGACTTTCCCAAATGTTGTCAGAACTCGGATACAAGGGGCGTCCATTGATCATGTAGGTTATCTCAGATAGAAATGTTCTCCATTGCTCTTCAGTGAAGGCTTGATTCTTGCATGTAGAATTAAGGCCTTGTCTGACGGACTTGATGAGTGTTTCAACGACTCCATTTTGATGACTTGCGTGAGGGGTGTTCCACTGCCATTTGAAATCACAGCTGAACTCTTCTGAGAGGGCACTCTGAATCTTGGGTAGTTCCAGGTTTGCATGACCTCCCTTAAGTAATCTTGTGCACCCACAAAATTCGTTTCACAGTCAGACCAACAAATCTTTGGGTGACCACGTAGGCAAGCAAGACGACGAAACGCCATCAAAAACGCATCTGAAGTTTTGTCAGTGACAAGTTCCAGATGAACTGCTCTTGTTGTCATACAAGTGAAGATAACCACCTGTGCTTCTTTCAGAGTTTTCCGATTCAGCCTTATCTGCAATGGTCCGAACATATCCATGGCGGTATTGTAGAAGGCGGGAAATCCTGTGGCTACTCGTAGACTTGGAATTTGTCCCATAAGCTGGTCGAGCGGTTTCTTGCGTAGCTTTCTGCAAATGACGCACTTTGAGGCGAGGACTTTAGACATGTCGCGGAGTCCAATGATCCAGAACCTCTTTCTGGCTTCGTGAATTAGGCTTTTGTAGCCACAATGTCCACGCTTTTCGTGTAAATGGCGCAGGAGCAAGTTCACAAGCTGGTGGTCACGTGGCAAGAGAACCGGATTTCTCATTTCTTTTGGGAGTGACCTGACATCTTCAAGTCGTCCGTGAGCTCGAAATAGTCCCATTCTGATCCATTTTCGCGATCAGTTTCTTGTCAACGTTCGACACATCTAGGCGTAATTGACTCCATTTGAGAAGTTGATTCTCTGAGTCCTTCAGTTCCTGAACGGATATTGGTCCTGACTTAATATTCTTCTTTCTTGCATTTTGAACAAATCGGCGAACGTAAGCCAGACTTCTCCGTATCTTCGGAAATGTAGAACAGGTCTTCAGCAAATGATCGAGGATAGGGTTTTCTTGAGTCTCGTCTTGTGCTGAACTTGCTGAACTTGAGTGAATATCTGCAGAAGCTGTTTGGTGTTTGGAAGGCTTTTCCGTCTTTCTCTCATTTAAGATTGCTGGGTCTTCCCCCTTACCACTATGGGAATCATCTTGAAATTCAGGCCACTCGGCCTCAGGCGACTGTAGAAACAAGGGGCCTTCTAACCACTTTGTGAGTCGATCTGGTTCGATCCCTCTTGTGAGTGCGTCAGCTGGATTACTATTCGATCTGATGTAACGGAAGTCTTCAACTCCAATGGTTTCTTGAATTTCCGCCACCCTTGCTGATACGAAGGGTCTGAACTGTCGCGGTGGAGTTCTGATCCATGACAAAACCGTTGACGAATCCACCCAGAAGATTCTTTTGCAGTCCTGGATGCTCGCGAATTCCAGTGCCTTTGAACACGTGTCATACATCCTAGTGAGTGCTAAACAGCCCATGAGTTCGAGTCTTGGGATAGTTTTCTTTTTCAGTGGAGCAACGAATGGTTTGATCATGACGGGTACACAGCAATAGCTTCCATCAGTTAGTTCCCAGCGGAGGAAAACGACTGCACCATACGCTTGTTCGCCTCCATCGGAAAATCCGTGGACTTGTGGCGCACCCACTGCATTACTGGGTTTCAACTTTCGGTCGAACTCAAACGCTAGGAGGTGATTTAAGGTTTGAACGTTCTCCGTCCATGTTTGTTTCATACTCTCAGGTAGAATCTCGTCCCAGTTGTAGCCTGAACTCCACAGCTCCTGTAAGTCGATTCTGAGCTTGACTGTGACAGGTGAGACGAGACCGATGGGGTCCCAGAGTTGGGAGAGGAGGCTTAGACAACTTCGTTTCGTGAAACCTTCTAACAGGGCAATGATCTCGTTTTTCTTGAAGGAAAAATTTGTCAAAGAGTTTGTCCCATTTGTGGCCGAGTAAATCTACGAACTGTTCGCCATCTGACTGGTCGATCTCTTTGTTGTTTGAGTGCCACGCCTTGATTTGAAACTGTCCCTTTCCGAGAATAGTATCGATATCACTGGTCATCTGTTTAGCGCATGCTGAGGTTTTCTTAGATCCTCCGATATCATCCACGTAAACATGATCTTGAAGTTCCTTGGCCGCTTCAGGGAATTCAGCATGCGACTGTTTTGCCAAATAGTTGATAGCATTTGTGGCGATGTCTGGTGCTGGTTTGTCGCCAAAGTTGAGTCTGAGCCATTGATAGACTGAAGGCGGGTCACTCATCTTACTTCTCCACAGGAATCTGTGATATACTTGATCGTCAGGGTGTACTAAGACTTGGTTGAACATTTTACGAACATCGCCGGTGTACGCCACGTTGTCCCATCGCCATGCTATCAGTACGTGGGGCAGGCTGTTAATATAATTTGGACCCTTTTCGAGATGATCGTTTAGGGAGAGACCGTCGTGGCCCTTGGAAGACGAATCAAAGACAAGCCGGACTTTTGTACTTCTCTCTGGCGTGAAGACGGCTTGGCAGAGGCAGATACCATTCTGGTTGGCTGTGATCGACTTGTTCATTTGGAATCTTGATGACGAAGTTCTGGTCCAAACAGCTTCTGGACCTCCTCATCGACGACATTTAAAACAATCTTTCTTCTGAAAGGATTTCTCGGCAGCGTACATTCGTTTAAGTGCAATGTCATGGTTACTATGTTTTGGGGGTCCACACTCGTTCCAGGGCATTTTCACCTGAATTCTTCCGTCGACAAATGAGGTTGAATCCGAAATTGATTTAATAAACTTGTTTTCACGTAACACATTCTCGCTGCATGTACAGAGGTGTGTTGGTTTGACTCCCAGCAGATCTTGATGAACCACTTTCTTATATCCTCCGCGATGCTCACTGTTCCCACTTCCACCGATTGAATACCAGATCCGCTTTCTGTGTTAGAGTCAAACTGTCCTATCATGTACCACCCAAAGCAATTTCGTTTCGCGATGGGTTCTCCGGCTCTCCAGACACTGTGTGAACATCAACGAAGGCGTCCACAAAGTCAGTTCCGATTAGGAGATCTATGGCACCTCCCGAAAGGGGCAGCTTCTCCGAGACGTTCTTAAGGTGTGGATAACATTCTATAGATTCCCTGGAAATCGTTTTTGCGCCACTGCAAGGCTTCTTGATAGTATATACTTGGAGAGTTTTCTTGATATACTCTTCTGTGGGCGAGGCAATTGTAATCTCGATGACCTCCGAGACTTCACATTTTCTTCTCTCCGCCAGCTAGATTCATAGTTAGATGTGTTGCTGAACCAGTTAAACTCCAATCGCTTAGCTGCATTCTTGGAAAGTAGGCTCGTGTTAGATCCGGAATCTAACATTGCTAGAATCTCTATGAAATTTCCATTTACGTCCATGACTTTAACCTTTTGGACAGGGCATAGACCAGTGGTAGGTTTACACTCTCTTTTCTGATGAGTAGCATTCTCTTGAATGCTGTTGCTTTCTGCTGTGGTCAAGACATCTTGCGATTGGCTGCGAAACGGTACTGCGTTTGGACTCAAACTTGAATTGGTTGGTTCGTTGTGTAGCGAACGATGATGATTTCCTTCACACTTATCACAGGTTGTGCCGTCGGGTTTACTGCAGTCATAAGTGTGATGAAGTCTGAGACACTTGCGGCATCTTCTGTTTAGCTTGACAATTTGCCATCTTTCGTTTACAGTGGAGTTCTGGTACAACTGACAAGCGGGAAGGAGGTGCTTTGTTGAGCACCCAAGAGGACATTTATCTTGTTTTGAGGCTTCACCACTGGCAGCATGGTTGTCTGTCTTTCTGGGGTGTACATCCCTGAGCTTCGGTTCTCTATCGTCGTTGTCTGTGTCGTCTCGCTTTCCTCTTGAACGTAGGCTAGCTTCTTGATGTAGCCAGGAAATCAGGTTTGACACATTTTCTTCTTTGCCTGCTCTCAGCATCTCTCTTCCGAAATTGGCGTTGTCTCTTGCGTCGAGTTTGGATAAGAGCTGAGACATGAAAAACGGAGCTTCTGATGCATCTGATACCGAACAATCATTGTCCTCCATGTCGTTCACGTATCCAGAAATTGTTGTCGCATAGCGGGTAAGAGATTTTGTGTCTCGTTTGATTGGTTTGAGGCTGATAATTTCGGCTAACAGTTCATCCATAAGCTTTCGCTTGTTTGCGAATTCAACATCGAGGACCTCCCAGGCTCTGTCGATATTCTTACAGGTTTTGACCTGTTCCGTCCAGAAAGATGCTTTAGGCATTGCCTTTCGAAAACGCTGTAATTGTTCATCTTTGTCTTGACTGTATTTCGACATCCAATGGTTAAACTCTCGTTTCCAAGTTGCGTATGTTCTACGGGTTCCGTCCCAACTTGGGACTGATAATCGCTCTAGGCCGCTTGTATTTGGCTTTGAACTCATCGTTTCCGCCATCTTTTGTACTGCTGACGTCATCGCATCTAAGGTTTCAGTGTTGTCAGGAGTTTTTTTTGGACTATGTTCGGTTTGGTATGCTGCATATATCAGAGCGATTTGGAGATAATCGGCTTTAACCTTGTCACTCAGTTTCCTGATGGTTAGCACTTGTTCATCTTCCGCCGCATAGCCCTCCTCTACCAATCTGTCGAAAACGGCTTCTTGTTGTTTTTTAACTAGTCTGTATTTTAGTTCAACTTGGTTGAAAACCGATTCGAGTCTCTCAAGTTCTGGTTTTACAGAGTAAACTGTTTCGAATTCTTCAATCAATTCGCAGAGAGATCGTACGGCATTTTCCATTTTTCCTATTAGCGTCTTGACGTCCACCTTTGGTGGCATCTTGAACGATTTTTTAATTGTTCTTCTTTATATGCAAATAAGATTTCCCTGTAGACTTCTCTTTATGTAAAACTTGGTGGTGTGAGCGTTCGTTGTCTTCTGTTGATTTCCAAAATCGAACGATCGCGTTGACGGACGTCAAATAAATAAGAAATGCATTCACGGTTAAGTGTTAAATGTTGCAAGGACGGTCGGTCGGTCGCTCCTGTCAGCGCAGTAATCGGTTATCTTTGAAAAGAATTGGTGTGAAGTTACTGCAATTATTTTGCATTCCAAGGTGAGAAGATATTATTTTATTTTCGAGAACGGTCGGTCGCTTGGTTGGTTCTCAGCTTGGCTGTCGGTTGTTCTTGAAAATGTTTCGAGGCGAATTCTCTTCAAGATCGGTCAGTCGTACGGTCGCTTCTCAGCTTGGCTGTCGGTTGTTCTTGAAGTGAGTCTTTGTCGCGATGTTATATCTTCTCAGTGATTCTTCGGAATCAGGCGGTGTGTAACCTTCGAGATGTATAATTTTTGACTGTTTCGCTCCTACGCTGTTGAGTCGCTACTTATGGTTGGAGATTACACTTGACGAAGACATAGGATGGTTCTTGCACTAGTAGTAGATCAAAAGACTCCACGATGCTCACTTTCGTAGAATGGTGTCTTTAATATACATATATAGTCAACTGAAATTACAAATAAATAATTATCGGTGAGTAAGTAAGTCCACAAATTCCTTTTAACATGGTTTGAATACTTACAAATTATGTTTCCCAGTGTCTCTGTCAATGATTTAGCTTTCGATTTTCACAGTCGTTCTCACGAGTTCGGCTTTCTGTTTCACACTCTATAACGTATATATTAAATAGTTTTTTAAAAATATAAATCTCGCCTTTTGATTGGCTTTCGGATCTTGTGCCCAGGCCTGGCGCGGCTCCATTTTTCGCGCCAAAAAAGGGGGACAGAAAAATGTGTATACATGAAGGAAAATGGGCTTTTAGTGCAAATCACTTTTGTTGCCTAGTAACGGGCACGCGATTTGATTTGCAAGCTAAGGCCGGTTTCCAAGAATCGCTGCAAGGGTTCTGAGAATCGCCGGACGAACGCCGTGTTGGCGGCATCGACTGCATTAACACCCGGCTCGCTTTGATGAAGTGTGAAAACTGTGAATTTTTTTTCAGGCTAAACTCACTCTCAATCAACAACACGAAATTTTTGAATTCTCCTTTTTATTGTCCGTTGCGAAGGAATTGAAAAACAAATACGGCGAGGGAAAAGTCACAGAGGAAATTTGTCCTAATTGTGGAAAGAAGTTCCAGTGCTATACCCAAGGAGTTTTTGAGAGTGGTGGAGCTTTACAGGTCTATTCAGACGACAACGTTTTCTGTGATGTGTGCGTGTTACATGAAATCAGTTAAACAGTGTGGACGGCATTCATCGAGCAAAATTGTGAAACCTGGACGGAAACTAATTAAAAGTAGTAAAAGTAGTAAAACATTGCGTTGTTGCCGTTGAAGTTGCCAGTTATGGTCAGTTATGTTATTGTTGAAATAATTGAAATGTACAATGTTATCACGAACTGAGTATCAAAGTGTGATAAGGCACGTCGGACTTATGAACGTTTTATAGTAAAGAAAGGATATGTAACGCTTTCATATATAATCTGCTCGAAATACAGATTAAGGTTACTGATAACCTTTACGGGGTAGAATTTTGCAAAATTGCAAAAACCTACCATAAAATAGCCCATTGCGCCGGTTTTCTTCTAAAAAAAAAATTATTTAAAAATCTATTTTGCTTGCGGAGTTATAGCAAATTTTGTGTTTTCGCGTGACTAAAAAGTTAATCCCCGAGGTGTTTTTATGGCCCGAAAACTCGGGGTTCATTTTTGCGCGGGTAGCCACTCTTCAAATGAATTAATAGGGTATGTAGATTTGGCGGATTTTTACGAAATTTGGCCAAAATGATCGTTAGATATCGGTGCGAAAAAGGGTGACGGGCATTTTAGGAATTCGAAATATGTTTACTTTTACGCCTCTCGGCGTGACGCGAAACGAAACATTTTCTATTGGCCAACTTCAAAGTTGTTTTTCTCAAAAACCAATTGGAAGATCAATAAAGCCCGACACCCTTTTGTAGCCCATCAAGTGCTGAGTGATATAGTACAGTTTGTTTGGTTGTACGCGCTAACGCGAAGGCGGGTAATTCATCGAAGCAAACATCGACAGTTTTGAGTTTGAAGGCTCGCGCGCGCTTACCAAAGCGATATAATTTTTAAATGGTAATGTATACAGATTCTACATTCTATTACCTTTACAATGATATATAGTAACCGTTGTTTCGTCGAAAATAACGCGCGTACGAATTTTTTTCCGGAAGGCACCCATAAAGGTTATCAGTAACCTTAAATGAAACTGATAATATTATTAACAAATAAAAGGGAGAATTAAAAAAAATCGTGTTGTTGATTGAGAGTGAGTTTAGCCTGAAAAAAAATTCACAGTTTTCACACTTCATCAAAGCGGGCCGGGTGTTAAATGCAGTCGATGCCGCCAAAACAGCATGAAATAATCACGATAATTCACCGGAAATCACTGGAAAAACTGAACCCTTTACAGACTTATAAAAAGTTACTTAAATCTCTGTAAAATTTGTAAAATCTCAACATTTCTCTTGTAAATTTCAATGTCTGTAAACGTGCACACTTACAGACATTTTGTAAATCCCATAAAAAGTCTGTAAATTTTGACTAATTTTCCAAATGAAATGTCTGTAAAATCTTGTTGTTTTTCTTGTAAATTGTGTAAATATTTTACAGAGATTTTATTAGATGTCTGTAAAATCTCTGTATTTTTTTTACAGAGATTTTCTAAACTTTATATAATCTCTGTAAAATCTCTACATTTCTCTTGTAAATATTGATGTCTGTAAATGTGCACGTTTTATAGAGATTTTGTAAAATCTACCAAATCTCTGTAAATGTTACAAAATGTCAGTAGAATGTCTGCAGAATGTCTGTACAATCTTCATGTTTTTCTTGTAAATTCTACAAATAATCCACCTAGATTTTTTACTTTTAATAAAATCTCTATAAAATCTCTGTAATTCATTCACAGAGATTTTAAAGAGTACAGTAAAATCTTCGTGAAATCTCCATATTTCCTTTATAAATTATAATGACCTGCATAACTTACTTTTGCATATATTTTGCTACTCCGTAAAATCTCTTTACTTTATTTACAGGGTCTTTACAGATATTTCTTAGCGCTTTACAAAATCTCTGTGTAATCCTAACAGTAACTTGGTAATAAAAATATGTAAATCATCAGATATTTAGGCATAGTGTGCATGTTGCACGCTGCATAATTTTCATACTAAGAAATATACAGCTGTATGTGCTCTCGTCACTTTTGGGTTTCTGTTTTTTTGTACCTAGCTATATGTGCAAGTCACCAGCAATAAACAAGGCTTCAACAGTTAAAATACATGTCTTTATTTTATACATGTATAAGCATCCTTTACCTTTTTTATATCAACAGCGGACAATAAATATTATAATAAACTAAGATTATTATGTGATTTGCAAATGTATATCCCTTTCAGTGTACATATCCCCTATATCCCTCTAAAATAAATTTTCAAATTAAGGACCTGTTTATGTGCATGGAGACAATGAGCAAAGAAAAAGGGCTGAACCAGTTCACCAATTTCTCACCTCACACTTACATATTTCCCTTTGTAACAAGTTTTATGTCAATGTCATACCAGATAGCGAGTTGATCCAGTTTCTGAGATCCTGTGAAACGAGCTGGCAATACATGGATAAACAGGTCCTTAAAAACAATATTAAAAGGTATACATGTACATGTATAATTAGATACAATTAAACTCTATTATTCATTTTTATCCATTTAAAACATTTATCAATCTCCCCCCATTGTTAAATAACAATTTGAAATATCTATAATAAATATTAATTCCTCTGTAATGCAGTATCGATTGACTGTTATTTGACTACTTTGCATGCAATTATCATGGCATTCATAAATAGCTCAACTTAATAAGAAGACACCTTCAGGGAATGCTCTTAAGTGTCCGTTTACATGTAATACAGGGTGTCCGCTAAATACAGGTATCATTTACAGTAAATAAGGAACATGATAAATTTTGGGACTTTTCCTACTGTCCACTTAGTCAAAGGGATGTCCGCTTAATACGGTGTCCGCTTAATACAGGTTTGACTGTATTAATTTGTTAAAAAATATTTTTAAAAACAATTTGTTAAACAATAATGATTTAAAAAGCAATTTAAATGTCTAAATGACTTGGATTTTTTTTTTGCAACAAAACGTAAACAGATCACGGAAAAAGAAACACCTCTCCACCTCAAGGTGGCTCATAACTGTTTGCAGCCCTTATGCTTTGATTTGTCACTACTGCCATCCTATACCAGTTGATGTTAAAATAATGGTATCAAACGAAAGCCCAATCATTGGGAAACAAGTTATGATCATCTTCCTGGCATAAAAGGTTACTATAGCAACAGAATAACCTCTAATAACCCTCTTAATTTTAGCTTTAAGTGCTTATAACTCAAAAACGAGTTTGGTGACCCCCATTTTTTATTTTTGAAAAATGATCAGCACACTAAAGCCTGGTTTTCACTGGCGACGCAAGCACAAGCGCAAGCAACATACGCAGACGCAGTAACGCGTTGACCATCAGTGCCTTTTGTTTAGGACAAATCAACGCGTTACTGCGTCTGCTCCTTGCGCTTATGCTTGCGTCCCTAGTGAAAACCAGGCTTAAGATACCACTTTTTGCAAGGTTCAGAGCCACCTTAAATTTTTGACAATTTAAGACGAAATCCATTAGAAAATCGAGTAATATTTATGGCCAGTGGACAAAAATCTTGTACTACGACGCCATACACTCTCACGCTTAAACTAGACATTCATGAGCCATATCTTAACGGTATTTACCAAATAATATAACTCCACAATCCTTAAATTGCTTTCCGCCTTGAGTTTCCTCCCGTAAATGGGTAAGGTCATAAGAGGTGGAAGCCATGTTTCCCAGAAACATGGCTGCCACCTCTTATGACTCAACCCATTCACGGGAGGAAACTCAAGGCGGAAAGCAATTTAAGGATTGTGGAGTTATATTATTTGGTAAATACCGTTAAGGTATGGCTCATGAATGTCTAGTTTAAGCGTGAAAGTGTATGGCGTCGTAGTACAAGATTTTTGTCCACTGGCCATAAATATTACTCGATTTTCTAATGGATTTCGTCTTAAGGTGTCTTTGAACCTACAAGTATTTTTTAAGCTTTGCAAAAAGGTGTATCTTAGTGTGCTGATCAATTTTCAAAAATAAAAAATGGGGGTCACCAAACTCGTTTTTGAGTTATAATCACTTAAAGCTAAAATTAAGGGTGGTTATTAGAGGTTATTCTGTTGCTATAGTAACCTTTTATGCCAGGAAGATGATCATAACTTGTTTCCCAATGATTGGGCTTTCGTTTGATACCATTATTTTAACATCAACTAATATAGGATGGCAGTAGAGATCAATCAGAGCACAAGGGTGGCAAACAGTTATGAGCCACCTTAAATGTATAGTGTATAGTATTAGACTATAGTGTATAGTGTATAGTATAGACTCAAAATAGTTAGCTAACAAAGGTTGGTTAGCATCCTTGAACATTTTAGAAATGACATGTGAAATGCAAGATTGAATTCGCTATGTTATTTTGTCTACTGCTAGGTAGCTCACAAGCTATATTATGACTTGTGTGCAACCATTGAAAACCAGCATGACAAAATGTGTTCAATGAAAAAATGATTCATCCATACAGCCTACATGAACTTTGAGCCCTGCTTACAATCATCTACTGTACTAATCAAACTGGATGTTCTTTTAACGCAACTTTATGGTGCAATGCTAGAATTATAATATTGTTTAACAATTCTCTGAGCAACTTCCAAATTTAAATTCAACTAATTGCTAGTCGCAAGCAAGTTTCATTTTGGTTTTCATGATTTTCACTTTCACTTTTCTTTAATACATGCACCTGAAGTTACACCACTTCTCTCAAATATGGATTAAGTATTTGCCCTTTGGTTGATTGTATCAACAAACTGTGATTAACATTCCAAACTTTAGCTACAGCATTGCAAAGTTACGTGGAAATGAACTAACCTTAGGTTTTTATTAAAGATAATCTAAGGGTGCATTCCTTTTGGATATGATCGGGATCAGGATCAGTCATCCAAGATCACTTGGATCATGGTGCATCAAAGGAACCGATGAATCCTTGTCCAGAGTGGATTCATTGGTTCCTTTGATGCACCATGATCCAAGTGATCTTGGATTACTGATCCTGATCATCCCAAAGGAACACACCCTAATCCTTGTTTAAACACTGTTAAGCAAGGATTAAGTTATCTTTTGTGATAACTTTTGTCTCATCAATTCGCTTAACTTTTCCTTTGTCAAATATTTTTTTGCCAATGATAACGACTAGATTTTCCTTCGTATAGTTAAGGCCCTTGGGTGATGGTACTCCCAGCTGAGTTAAAGTTTTTTTTAGATTTACCATTGACAGTTCACTCAATGTTTTGGCTTTCAAATAAAACAATGCTGCTGCAATTATTGCCATTGTCCTTGGAATCTGAAATCAATCAAGTGTAAGCAGTTTGTTACGATCAGAAGGATGAAAATAGTTACATGTACATGCATAAAAATGTATAATTAATCAGATGTACATGTATTTATGCATTTCACAGAGCAGTAGAACTATTGTGCACGAGTCAACTTACCAAGTTATTCTTGATTTGTTCCAGCTGTGATTCCTCAATCCTTTATTTCGTTGAAGTTCGTATTCTGAAATTTGTATTGTCTTTTTTGTCCTTCCTCTACTCTATAAATATGTGTGGAGAAAAAAATCCAACTTTACCCTACAAACCAACTGCATGTGTTCACTTCAAGCCATTGTTTTTAAGAAATTAATGTCGCCCACAATTGAAAGATACAGTTTATGTGGGAGAAGGTTGGGGGGTAAGTGTTGTCCTGGACCCGAGAGCTGCCTGCCACACGAGAAGCCAGTGTGTCAGCGAGTGGCATATTAGACCATGAGATGGGTGTCACGGGGCACAGTGGTGTGTACCTATGCCAAGCTCCTGAAGGGATGATAGTGAGGGGAAGTGGACGTAACCACCGTTTCTCACCCAAGCTAAGTAACCCAATCCCCAAACCGTTATTAACCGGCACTAATAAAACAGCATATAAAATAAATAATAATAATTTATTAAATTATACACAAAAAAGTTTGCTCACCGACTATGTCTATGTGATCTGTGCTAGCCTGGTTAATTTCTGTAAATTAAGAATGAAGTATCATTACCCAATGAAAATTAGCTGTCAAAATTAATTCAATAAAATATTAAAAAATGGATTACTATATACATGTACAGTGTACGTGTAGTAAAGGCACTTGATGTACATAACAAACTTGACATGGCTGGTCATGTGTGTGTGCACGATTATTTGTTAATTTTTCAAACTGTTCAATTCAAATTAATCCTTAATTTGGATATGTGTCCAAAGTAATGACTAATTTGCACAGTTTCACCTGCGATATGATAACAACCTAATACAAAGTCAAATGTCAAAGGAGGGAGGGGGGGGGGGGGGGGGTGGAGGTGTTACAAATATGAGCAAAGGAACCAGTGTTGAACTAGTAATGTTAGCTAGCCGAGTCACCCTAATAAATTCAAATTGACGTGTCTCAGCTGTAAAATTGCTGAAAATTTTTTAAAGGCGTAACAAAATCCTCCACCACCCCTCCTCCCACCCACAGTCGGGTGAAGCAGGCGCGCGTGTACCACTACTTTGCGGTAAATGCAATGTATAAATCCCTAAATTTGGCAATGTATAAATGTATGAGTTACTTGACTGCTTTTTCCCTAAATTACTAGACTGCTTTTAGGATCTTTTAGGATTTTATCCCCGCGTAAAAAGCCCAAAATGGCCGCGCTCCACATTATTTCGAGAGAGAAACAGACTGCAAGCAGTCTACTAAATTACACGCTATAGAAATCAGGTTGAGGTCCATTTTACCTTATTATCTTCGATCACGATTTTAATAAGGGTATCAAGGCCATTTTCTTCGAGAAATGTCCTTGCATCCATGCTGATCTGCAATATTCAACATCAAACCGATCAGATCGATCGTATCGCATTTTTTGTCACGGCCGTGATAGATTTTCGATCAAGCCAGTCAAAAACAAGGAAAGTAACATTTACCTATTGAAGTAATAGGGGAAATAGATCGACGAAACAGCGAAGGGTTGACCTGCCTATGGCGAACTGCAAATGTCCAGTAAAATTCGAAAAGAGCGGGACAAAGCCGAGATGCATTGTGGTATACAGCTACGTTACATCTGGTCAGCGGTAAATATTTCGCAACATATTTTTTCCCGAAATTCAACTCTCTGTTTCTGCAAAAAATGCGTAGGTAAGGCCTGCCTCAGAAATAGAAACAGACAATAATTTTCTCTTTGTCCGCCGTCTCGTCCGCCATTTTGGCTTCCCTCGTTCTTTGTTTCACGTAACCAAAATAAACGGATCTGGGAACGATAATGCTCGAAGCTCTCGTCCCGGTCCCACTCTCGGGAAGCAGAAAAAGTACATGCAGGCAATATTCTCGTAAGCGGCCAAAAACAGTATATTAAAGGGAAAGGTAATCAATGTTTGTTTTATTGTCTCATGCAGTGCCGATCGTGATTATTTATTACAGTATTGTTTTATTATTTGTTTTCAACAGTTAGTCCTTCTCGCTCTCCCGCCGATCGGCTGGCTCATTTTCGCGGCTATCATATCGCCGCTCGCGCGCGCGTTATTTTGTGAGCCTGTTCGCAGACTAAGTTTGACAAGATGGTTCAAAGGAACTTGTTTTGTACCTTGTACCAGTAATTTGTTCAGTACAATTCAAATCACGTTTCAGTATAGGAAGTCAACAGCGAAAAACACCCACGAAACATTACGTGCAGGATATGACTAAGATCACGCAAGATAACAAAATGTTAATTTTGGGACACACGGATTTAACATTACTTAAAAATTTGTGGGCCCCAGACGGGGATTTGACAAGGCGCGCGGCCGTAATTAGAGCTGTCCACTTACGAGAGTGTCAGCTCAGAGAACTTCGACTGTACTGTACATCTGCCCCGTTTTACAGAGATTTTACAGAGCCCTGCTTGTGCGTTTTTACAGATATTCTATAGAAATTGTATAGAGATTGTACAGAGATTATACAGAGATTTTACGACAATACTTGTGCGATTTTACAGAGCCCTGTTTGTGCGTTTTTTACTGAGAATGTATAGAGATTGTATAGAGATTGTACAGAGATTGTAACACATATTGTACATAGATTGTACAGATAGTTTACAGCGCCATGCTTGTGCCATTTTACACCACAAAAGTCTCCCTTCTTGTATCCATATGCCACTTTTTCGCTGGCTACGTCTGCTTGTCATCAATTGGGAGGGTTAGTTTTCGCAAGCGGCTTGCGTAGAGTCAGGGGGGGGGGGGGGGGGGGGGGTAGAAACTTCCTTATAAATGGTTATAAAAATACGGACATAGCGGTGTGTGCGCAGTAGCACTCACTAGTTGCTAAGAAGATTGTCCCACGGGAACTACTTAATTAACAATAAAAAAGCTTGTCAGGCAAGAAATTCACACCTTCCCGTTCCAGTCTTAGCACTACGGACGCGTATCCGAAAGACTCTCGCTGTAGACTGCAAATGTAGCTCAGACGGATTTTTCGCTTGTTGTTTCACGCTGCCGATATCTCGGCGGCGTGAAAGATCAGGCCAAAAATCCGCCAGCGCTGCGTTTGCAGGCTACACGCGTACATCCGGCTACGCTGCGAGCTTGAAAACTGTTTTCACGAAAAACAATGAAGTTTTGGTTGACGTCATTCTTAGCAACGGCTTGATTGACACAGGATTCGATCTGTTGGTCTGTTGCCTGGCACCGCTATGTCCTCAAATAATTAAAAGTGCCGGCTTCTATCCCCCCCCCCCCCCCCCCCACACACCTGCTTGTATACAATCTTGGCAGACAGTTCTGGCCCAACCTCGTTCCCTGGGTCTTTCTTTCCCCACCCCCTGGGAACGAGGTTGCATCCTGGCCTTGAACGTTGAATGAGTGTATATGTTTAGTGACATTTTGAGTGTCAATCAGTTAAGTTTACAGACATTTTACAAACCCTCAAAATTCTCTATCAATCGCAGAATTACAGACTTTATTCAGAGGTTTTATAAAGTCTGTAAATTATGGTCAATATTTCATATTCTGATATGTAAACATTTACTGACATTTCATTGACATTTTCTCTTTTAACAAAAATAGCGAAAGTAAATAAAATATCTGTAAAAAAATAATTTACAGACATTTTGTTTAGACGAAAGAAAAGACCCAAATTTATTGTCTCATAAAATGTCTGTAAAATGTAGATTTACAGACATTTAAAAATGTCTGTAAAGGGTTCAGTTTTTCCAGTGAATGTTATTTGCCGATTTCGTGAAGTAGTTTGCTGTAACGGGTGTTTTCAATTTCCATGTATAGCTTGTTTCATGGCGCAGAATACCGTCTTTAATCTCGAAATTTATAGATAAATGAATCTTGGTGACGCGAAAGCAATATAAATCTGCAATCATTCTAGACGCGGATGAAGTTTACAGCGAAAACCAAAAATAACACCTTCTCGAATTAACTATTTTTAGAATATATCTGGTATTCTCGTTCAGTGATTTTGAGTTTATTTTTTTTTTCTAAAATCTGCATCAATGCCTTAAGGACGGTGCCTCCTAATACCGAAGTATTTTTGCACGGTTCATGACTATGCGGGAAAAGCAGATCTTAGCAAGGGCTATTGAAATCCAAAAGAAAATTGGGGGTAACCACGCATTTTTCAGAGATAATCAAGCTTCAATCTGGAAAAAAATGCTGAATAGCGTTTTTTCGGGAAAAAAAGAAAATTATTTTTTTCGTAGATTCCCTTTGAATTTGCCTTGACATACACAAAAGGAAGTGTGTGCTTTTTAATTAAAAATCATCGCAACGTGGTTTACCAAAAATACAGTCTAAATAACTTTTGCACACATCAAAAAATTAATCATATGTTTAATAGGCTTACCGCTTCCATTTTATAACATAAAAAGTAGGGGTCACCACGCGTTTTTGTAAGTTATATGAAGAAAACGACCATATATTTCCCTGCCGAGCTTAGCCTGAAAGAGATTCCGCAATGTTCTGTATGTGCGCGCGCTCGAGCGCGCGCTAATGACGCGAGAAATTATGCGCATAACGTATGCGCAGTAACAATAGGAGGCACCGTCCTTAAGTAATGAAACAATATATATCACTTCCGTCATAAAAATGTCTAGCGTGGAAATTGGGGAAAATATTCAAAATCGGAAAAAAATCGCGTCCACCGTCCACGCCATTCCTCGATTTTTAGCGGGATCATTTGCGGTCCATTCTGGGGATCATTTGCGGTCGGGGATCATTTGCGGTCCCGGGATCATTTGCGGAGCTGTACATGTCTTATAATAACAATTTATTCAGCGGAAAGATGTGTAATAAGGCTGGGCATTTTTGCTCGCCAGTGTTTATTTTTTCTCGCCTAAAGGCCCGAAAAAATAAAAACTGACTCGTAAAAATACCCAGCCGTATTACACAACTTTCCGCTGAATAACCTCTATATATTCCTATAAAAATGAATTCTAGAGTAGGTGCATTCTCGTCCCCAGAGCTACGCGGGTTTTTTTAAATGTTGTGACCAGTAGCTCTGGGGACAGTAAAAAATACGAATTTTTGATTGGCTGATGAAAACTGCATGCGTAATGAGGAAAAAATAACACACTAGTGCGCACGGCATTCTGCTTCCGGTTTCCTCGAAAAATGGCGCCCGCGTATATCTAGGCTGCGATCGCGCGCGAGCAGGCTCACAATGTATCGATTGCTTGCGATCGCTTGCTTTGTTCTTGCACACTATTTTGTTGCTTGGCTGTAGCAAAGAAACAGAGGGTATTTGTTTTAAAATTCGAACGTTATAAACCACGATCAGCCAATTCTGACTTTGTCTTCGCTACAAGACCTTACAAAGTTGGACAGTCTTTGCGGTAGAAATACGAATACAAGATCAAGAAATTCATCAACATTTGACTGTAAACAATGTATCACGTCCCTAAAAAGCCGATCCTTTTTTCTGCTATTTGACTGCGTTTTTTGAAAGGTACTCTGTTTATGCTAGAATTGAGTCTTGTTGGGACTCTGTTGTTCAGTTTGGTCTTGGTGAAATTTGAACAAAAATGGTATGTAACCTATTAACTAACATACAGTTCACTGTGATTTATATTGCCATTATTAGTACACGTAGAATAATAATGTACTGAGCCCTTGGCACTGCTTATTTTCAAATAGAACATTGTTTATATAATCTTAGTTGCCATGATTTCCTTTATTCCTATGATTTGTTCTCTCTCTTCCAAGAGGAAATTAGATCCTGATCAGTATAAGAAGTTCTAAATGTCACCTCTTATAGTTCAGTGAAATACTAATGTTTAACATGTCTGACCATTCATTTGTTCTGGATTTGTTATACAGGGTGGGCTGGAGGGAAATGTAACAATACCCCAAAAAATTTCCCTGCCCCCCTTGAATTTTAAATATTTTTTCAAGACCCCCCAATCATCTTGAGTTATAGTAACAGTGAACTCTCTCAAAGCGCACACCACTATAAGGCGGACACCTCTCAAAGGCAGACATGGCTGGCTGGCTTCCCTCTTCCGCACCTTCCCCACAATTTAGAAACCCAGAAAAAACAGTGATTTTAGTGAGCCCAGGGGGGTTTGTGGTGACTTTTTGGGGGTGAAAGATTTTGGTAAGAACCTTTTTTGGGGGAGGGGGTGATTACAAAAAGAGTAACCCAGGGTTCTCATATCAAGAGTTCCGTTTGTTGTTTCCCTGAACAAAAATGTATCGCTCCCCAATTTCAAAGAATGACTGCAGTCTGACATACATATGCTTGACGAATAAAGAAGGGTGGACCCAAAAACTGTCTGGGTTACATTCTGGGCTGTTGGACTTTTTGGGTGTCTGGTTTTAACCTAATAGGACTTTTTGGGGGTCCAATAATTTGGCCTCATTCGCACCTCCCTGTCACTATTATACCAGGGTAGCCTCTGTGGTTGAAAGCCTACCAGCCTCTCTAACAGATGGGGGGGGGGGGGGGGGGGGGGGGGGTGGGGGGGGGGGGGGGGGGGGGGTGGGGGCTAATGCAAATTGCATAAGTGTGAGCCAATTAGGGTGGTCTGGTAAAAATTTGAATTTAAGTCCTCTGAAATGGCTGGAAATGAATCTAACATTAATCATGTTGCAAAATACCATGTATTTTTGACAAAATTCGATGTGTTTGGATAGCCCATGAAACACTGTGTTTGATATACCTTAATTTCAATCGAAACAAAAACTAAGGAGTAAATGGAGAAATAAAATCGTTAAAATCTATCTTAATTAATACCTGTATCCAAACCTGACATGGGTATAATTTCCTTTGTTTTAACTTGATGAATTATTTATGAGTTTGAGAATTTCATTCTCAATGTTGTTTTATATTTTCAACAACATAATATACAACATTTGCTCTAAAAAGTAAGCAACTGGCATATTTTAATCATGATTCATATTATATAAATAATCAATCATGTTCTTGCTTAGAGTGTAACATTAAAAGACTGTTTTTGTTGTTGTCATCTTTACTTGTATATTTATCTTCTCCACTTGCTTCCTCCAATCCCCGGGAGAGAGGGTACTCCCCGAAAATTTGGGTGGGGGTGTGCAGCGCGCTCCTTCAAACCCTTACCCTATTTCAGACCTGACCCTTAAAATTGCCCTCTTTAAGAGCCAAAATGGCAACATCTATACCCTATTTCAGACAAGTAGGAAAATATATCCATTATTTGAGACCAAAATGTTCAAAATCTATACCCATTTTCTGGACCAAAACGGCTCAAAAACCATACCCTTTGGCGCTGCACATACCTATATAGCTTATATAGGAGAGTACCCCCCACCCCGGGCTCCAATCACTTCACTTACAAACCTGTTTGCAGTCTGCAGTGTTTGTGAAGTACAAAACTGGACAGGACTTACCAGTACCTACCACCTGCAAGATTGTGTAGCATTCTGTCACATAATAGGCTGAAGAGCATGTTGACTGTTGCTTATGTCATACAAATAATTCAGTTCTGATACTGTTCAATTTCCATTTATTTATGTCTTCGCTGAAAAAACTGTTGCAGTGTATGTGAGACCGATGTTAGTGGCAGATCTAGGGCGGGTCCTGGGGAGCTATCCCCCCTCCATTCTTGAAAAATGTTTTGTTCAAATTTTTTGAGCAAGAAAAGACCCACCTTCACTCCCTGACCAAGGAAATGCCCATCTTAACTTCACCCACCCCACTGAACGTGAATAAAAAAATAAATCAATCAACTTTATTTATACACGGTTTGTGTTAAAGCTGGAAGCTTGTGGGCCGTGAATCACTGTATCTCCAGTTGACACATATGCCAAACCCCAAAGCAAATTACAGTGTAACCCCGTTAATCCAACCACCGACAGGCCACCAAAATCTGGTCGTATTATCGGGGTGGTCATATTAAAGGGGTTCTTAAATAAAATAAATTTTAGTTTTGAATTTTAGTTTGGGAAAAGTGGTCGTTTTAACGAGGTGGTTGCATTATCGAGGTGGTCGTAAGGCAGGGTTCCACTGTATTGTAACAAAGAACTTACACTCATGCCACATAAGTCAGTGAACATCAAGCTCTTAACCAGACCATAACAGTACATTTTGTGCATGGTATTGCACAAATAGAAGATTAATTAAATTTGCATACAACCCAAGAAGTCAGATAAATTTATGTTGACCAAGTTCTTGTTCAAAGTAACAGTAATCAAGGCTGCTCTAGACAACATTATAATAATATTGTATGCAAATTTAATAATATCCTCTTTAATTTAATCACTTTTATAGCACTATTTACATATACTGATCAACAGCGCTTTACAATAATCGGAATAATTAATCCTAATATTAAAAACAAGTTAGAAATAAAATTGTCAGGGGAGTTGCAGTCAACCGTTTCTTTCAGTTAAAATGCAGTTAAAATATCAACTTCTCATCACCCCTGTTACCCTTGGGAAAAACGTTTTTACTGGCTTTAACTGTAAAATTTAAGAAAGAAAAATTTATAAATCTTGCGAGTAAGGCATGTACTTGAAATCAATGTGGCAATACAAACAAACCACAGTGGTATAAGCTTACAACACAAAATTTTTAAATGCGATAACAGCACCAATAACAATTAGCTACAACAGCTTTTATTCTGATTTCAATTAACATCCGAGTGTTGAGCTTACCACTGATTAATGATGAAATCAACCTCATTCAAACAACGGTCTAATCGAGTGTCTATAAAACGACGATCGATCAGGTTTTCAACAAACATCAACCGACGGATTTAAACTTACGTCGTCAAAAAACATTAGCATGTTTATAATTTTGGCACTCATACCTCGATCAGAATTGACACACGAGACGTTCCAAACCCGTTGATAAAAACACATGAGCAATCTTTCTTCTGTAAGACAACGGCCTGTAGGGCTGATTTTTGTTCTTCAAACCGAAATCATCCAAAGTTAACTTGCTTTCGCTGGCCAGTCGATTTTACTTCTTCGTCCGACCTCTTTCCTTGCGTAGTCAAGAAGGCAGCGCAGGTCTGGGGTCGAGAATGACTTCTTTCCAGAAGGAGTCGTCCCCAGCCTTTCCCTTTCCTATTACTGAGCACGCGCAGTTGAACATTTATAAGCGTTGAATACAGTGGGCATGCGCTACCGGATGTCGTGAATTTCACGACATCCGGTTGTCAGTGTTACCAGAGCCTACGTTTCGCCAACCACGTGACCAAAAGAAACGGAGGATCTGGGACGAGAATGGAGTAGGTGATAATTAAAAGGTCAATTGTCGTGTCATGTTTTCCACTTGCGAGAATGTCAACATGAAACAAAATGAAACCATTCCAACCGAAATTTTTTCTCAGAGTATATCTCAAAGCTTTCCATTTTTAAGTCGGGAAAAACGACTTATTGCAGTCTGTTGGGAAAAAATTGTCACTCGATCGCTCAGTGTTAAACTTGGTAACCTGGCAAGCTTATATTAAGTTTATATTAAATTACCGCAGGCACACGGAAGACGCAGGCTCGCACAATGCGAGCTCGCGAACAGACTCTCACACTTCACAAGCTCGCTTCTAAATTTTCAAGATGGTATTTATTCCCTCATTCAATTAAAGTATACCTTTTTGGAGTTCGATTTTTCGCGTCCGCGTTTGGAAGGGTACGATTCCCTAGACGGCTTAGCAGAAACCAACGCACTTCAAATGGATTTTTCAAGACAAGGAGACCACTTCAGTACCAGTAGGGTAAATTTAATTTCATTGAAGTACAAAACACGTTGGGGTCAGTGTTTGATGATGAACAGTCAGTATATAGATGTTATTGAACTAGCGTGAGGTCCGTATTGGGAAAATATTGGTCGAGTTCTTTTTTTGCAAGTTTATGGACCGAGCCGAAGGCGAGGTCCATAAACTTGCAAAAAAAGAACTCGACCAATATTTCCCAATACGGACCGAACAAGCTAGTTCAATAAAGTTTTTATTATAATGGCTTTTTTAAAAACTTGCTGATAAATTAATGCAACCATTCTCGGCTAACGCGCGCGCGCCAAAGCTAAGCATAGTCTTGCATTTTTCAGGCCACTTTGCGAAAAGTTTAACCGAAATTGTCCGCCAGACACGAGGAAACATGTTTCTACTTAATAGAAAACAATTTTGCAAAATACGGTCCGTATGACCAAAATATCGGTCCGTATTGCAAAATACGGACCGCTCAGGGAACCAATCAGAATGTTCCTTTTCGTCGTGGACCAGTTTGCCATATAATAAATTTTGATTTAAGCAAATCAATATTCTTCCTTCATTTATAACCAAGGTCTCGCTTTTTTGTTCACATGAATTATTAAGTAAAACGGGAAAAATCTTTCGAAAATGCATTATTTCTCACTGTTGTTGTGAACATGCTTGAATGCACGTCTGAATTAAAATATTCCATATCGGGTTTCAGCTGTCCAAAATGTTAGTTCAAGAAACGTCTTTCTTTTTCCATGACCTTCCATCAAATATGCTCTTTTTCCAAAATATATGAAGATTTGATGTGCTGTTTTTGTGAAAGATTTTAAAGTAATCATCTATCTTCCATGATTTCCAAGATTTGTTTGAATGTCAACAAGAGATCAACACGAATATTTGCATAATTTTCATGCTCACTCAAGCGAGAAAACACTGAAACTTCTCGCCAGGTAGGGTTAAAAACCTCTGTTTTTAGCGTTCCAAGCACTCTGTTTTGTACAGCTCCGCAAATGATCCCGGGACCGCAAATGATCCCCGACCGCAAATGATCCCCAGAATGGACCGCAAGTGATCCCGCTAAAAATCGAGGAATGGCGTGGACGGTGGACGCGATTTTTTTTCCGATTTGAATATTTCCCCCAATTTTCCACGCTAGACATTTTTATGACGGAAGTTCCAGTGCTATACCCAAGGAGTTTTTGAGAGTGGTGGAGCTTTACAGGTCTATTCAGACGACAACGTTTTCTGTGATGTGTGCGTGTTACATGATCAGTTAAACAGTGTGGACAGCATTCATCGAGCAAAATTGTGAAACCTGGACGGAAACTAATTAAAAGTAGTAAAAGTAGTAAAACATTGCGTTGTTGCCGTTGAAGTTGCCAGTTATGGTCAGTTATGTTATTGTTGAAATAATTGAAATGTACAATGTTATCACGAACTGTGTATCAAAGTGTGATAAGGCACGTCGGACTTATGAACGTTTTATAGTAAAGAAAGGATATGTAACGCTTTCATATATAATCTGCTCGAAATACAGATTAAATGAAATAATATTATTAACAAATAAAAGGGAGAATTCAAAAAAATCGTGTTGCTGATTGAGAGTGAGTTTAGCCTGAAAAAAAATTCACAGTTTTCACACTTCATCAAAGCGGGCCGGGTGTTAATGCAGTCGATGCCGCCAAAACAGCATGAAATAATCACGATAATTCACCGGAAATGTTATTTGCCGATTTCGTGAAGTAGTTTGCTGTAACGGGTGTTTCAATTTCCATGTATAGCTTGTTTCATGGCGCAGAATACCGTCCTTTAATCTCGAAATTTATAGCTAAATGAATCTTGGTGACGCGAAAGCAATATAAATCTGCAATCATTCTAGACGCGGATGAAGTTTACAGCGAAAACCAAAAATAACACCTTCTCGAATTAACTATTAATTTTTTAGAATATATCTGGTATTCTCGTTCAGTGATTTTGAGTTAATTTTTTTTACTAAAATCTGCATCAATGCCTTAAGTAATAAAAAAAAATATCACTTCCGTCATAAAAATGTCTAGCGTGCACAGATTCAGTTATTGGGGAAAATATTCAAAATCGGAAAAAAAATCGCGTCCACCGTCCACACCATTCCTCGATTTTTAGCGGGATCATTTGCGGTCGGGGATCATTTGCAGTCCAATTTGGGGATCATTTGCGGTCGGGGATCATTTGCGGTCCCGGGATCATTTGCGGAGCTGTACAGTTTTCACAAATATAAATAAGAAAATAAACAATTTGGCGAAAGAATTAGTATAGGTAATCGCATGGGCCCGAGTGCAATTAGGGATTAATTTCACGAGTACGAGTCGTACGACTCGTACGAATTGACTAGGCCCCTTCCTTCAATAATGAGATGCAATTTCACCAGTTGTACGAATTGACTAGGCCCCTTCCTTCAATAATGAGATGCAATTTCACCAGTTGTACAACTCGTACGATTCGTACGAATTGACTAGGCCCCTTCCTTCAATAATGAGATGCAATTTCACCAGTTGTATGAGTTATACGACTCGTACGAGTTGACTAGGCCCCTTCCTTCTATAATGAGATGCAATTTCACCAGTTGTACGAGTCGTACGACTCGTACGAGTTGACTAGGCCCCTTCCTTCTATAATGAGATGCAATTTCACCAGTTGTACGAGTCGTACGACTCGTACGAGTTGACTAGGCCCCTTCCTTCTATAATGAGATGCAATTTCACCAGTTGTACGAGTCGTACGACTCGTACGAGTTGACTAGGCCCCTTCCTTCTATAATGAGATGCAATTTCACCAGTTGTACAACTCGTACGATTCGTACGAGTTGACTAGGCCCCTTCCTTCAATAATGAGATGCAATTTCACCAGTTGTACGACTCGTACGACTCGTACGAGTTGACTAGGCCCCTTCCTTCTATAATGAGATGCAATTTCACCAGTTGTACGAGTCGTACGACTCGTACGAGTTCACTGGGTGCCTTCATTAATGAGATGCAGTTTTAACCCATATTAAAAATGACACTTCATGTTATTTCCATGAAAAGCATCACATTCACCACTTGAACCAATCGTACAAATGGCCACGACTTGTACGACTCGTACGGGTTGAATATTACCTTTCACGACTTGAACAAGTGGTGAGTATTGGACATGCTTGTTCAGAACAGGATAACGCTGACTGTTATGTAATTCTTAAGAGAAAAATCTAAGACGTGAAAAAAAAAACAAGCTTTATACACTCAATCCAAGCCAAGTACCTGTTTGAATGTTTTGAAGCTTTCCGCTGCATGTGAGCTGCTTGACATGTACAATCCTACATCGATAAAACAGCAAACGACGAGTCCCAAACAAACTTGTAGATAACTTCTCCTGTTTAATTTGACCTTCTTCTTTCTTTGAACAAACTCTGTGCTATTTACTCTGGCTTGCACGTGATGAAGCCCGTATTTAACAGAAGGGAAGCGAAGAAGTCAGTTGGCCGCCATGAATGAATTTCGTCGCAAACTAGCCAAGTGTCTAGCTGATGCAAGTTTTCTACTTTTCAGTTGAAATAATCTTCTGTTGTTTTGTTGTTTCGAGTGAAACACTGAGATTCAGCTTTCGGAATTTCGTTTCAAGCTATCACCTGCGGTTTCCATTCCTTTTTTATCAAATAACTCAGGAAACTGAAGTCAAACTGCGAAGCGACGTACAAGCGAGCGCTGTGTTTGAAAATTCTGCTCAAAATCCCGCCGTCAAGAAGCCAACCAAGTGTGCAACGCGCTCAGCCAATTAGGAGCGAGTAATTTTGCCGCTCGATCATGCCCTTGATTAAGAAAAAATGTCCTCTGTCTTAGCCAATCAGAATTCAGTAATTTTGCCCGCTATGTGATAAAAGTATAAATCAAATGTTTTTCATGACTCCCTGGCCAAAAAATTGCATAGATTTTAAAAACTTTGCGGCTTGAACACGCAATGCGATAAAAAACGCGATCGGTGAAAAACACTGCCGAAGATCTGCTCTCAAAACGATCAGTTTTCCAAATATGAGGCAAGGTTTAAATTATTTTGCGAAAAGTTTAATTTACCACACTATCAAACAAAAATATCTGCACGAACTGATTCCCGAAAATGCGTGAAATTATGGGCAGTATAAAATAAAACGCGTAACATTTTAACTTAAAAAATATATATAATCTCGATGACTGCAACGTAGAGTCGTTGTTTTTTGCATGCAAATAGCCTATAAACAGCAGAAACACACCATTTAATTTTTAAGACGAGTGTTTTATTCTAGTTAACGAAAACAAAGCGCCCTTTTTAACCGTAAACACTTGTTTAAAACTACCCTACAACACAAAACTGAAAATAACAGCATTTTAAACTGTATATAAGCTCAAATAAAAACATAAAGCAACATAAATTATAATGGCACATATCAAAGTACTAGTGTTAACAAACCAACATTAGCTAACATTGAAATCCAACTGTCAGTACACTGCACTGTCGAAAGTATCAGCCGATTTCGTTTGATCTGAAGCTAGAATTTTCGCTTTTACCGACGCGGAAACACTTTCCTCCATTAATGCCGTGTTCACCAACCGTAACAAATGAAAACCTTGATAAAATTTGGCAAAGAACAACATCAACCCGTCTACTATATTAAAATTATCTCTTGAAGCACATCAATAGTAGGGGGTCCCTGTAGAAATTTCAGGGGCAGATTGCATAACAAAACAAATATTGCGTGATTTTTGTCACGCGCATTCTGAATCAACTGAAACTGATGGCAAATAAAAAAAATAGGTCCGCAACGCGTACTCATGGCTACTTTATTTTTTTTACTGAGACAGTGCACAGTAGCCCACTGATAAGCCGAGTAAACGAAATGGGTTAGGGACCCTGGCGATTTCAATCAGTAGGAGGATACTTGGAAATGCTACGAAAAATATAGACAAGTCGATACTAGAACACTGAGATGCAGTCTCGCAATGGAATGATTACGAAGGGAAATATGAATGCGAATGAACAGCCGGAAGATGGACTTGTTTACAACTGTATTTGGGCTAGACGCTTTACTGTAAATTAAAAAAAATTAAACTGAGTAAGTGCTTAAGCTATAATTCGCTAAGGGCCTGTTTACATGGAGGGAGGGTGACCCGGGTAACCCTCCTAGCCGGGCTACCCTGGGAGGGCCAACTTTTCATACATTTCTTTACAAAGCACACTGAAGTGTTAACATGCAGAAAAGATAGCCCGCCTACCCGGGTCACCCTGTCTGCTTGCCAGGGTCACCCGGCTAGGTGGGCTATCTTTTCTGCATGTAAACGGTCAACCCGGGTCACCCTCCTAGGCGGGCTATCTTTTCTGCATGTAAACGGTCAACCCGGGTCACCCTCCTAGGCGAGCTATCTCTGTTGACTTGAAAACCCGCGATAATGGCGGAACAAGCGATAAAAACAGCAAACTCGCCGCTATAGCCTTTCTTCTTGCTGCCGTGTTTGTTGTGTAGTGCTTTTAAGCATAAATAAATCGCGCCGTTGCAATAAAAATAGTCCGCCAAAACATGAGCCCGCCAAAACAAGAGCCCGCCAAAAAAAGATAGCTCGCCTATATGATAGCCCGCCCTGATAGCCCGCCCATGTAAAGGCGGGCTATGTTTTAGCCCGGCTAGCCACCCTCCCTCCATGTAAACAGGCCCTAAGTCTGAATCAACTGGTTCATCCAATAAACCAAGACAGTCGCCGTTTGGAATTTAGTGGTACGTGTTTACATGTTTACATATCATCGACAAAGATAACATCTGACCCATTTTGGACCAGATCTTGAGATTAATCTAAGCTGAGTTAATAAATTCGACCTAAAACCCTCAGCCGAAGCAGTGTCAAATTTTAATCCCTAGCCGCAATCAAAATGGGTACCTCAATAATGAACCGAACATGCACAAGGACAAGCGAACAACAAGCGGTATTTATACACACATGTGTGGTTGGATAAAATGGGCCGAAGAGAGCAAGAAAAGAGAAACAGAGAGGCCGCAGAAAACTTTGTCCGTAAATTGTAAATTACATGTCACATAAAGTTTATGTTTGTCGAATCCATTTTGAATTTAAAAAGTGTCAGAAATTTGCATGTTATATGTTCGCTTCTGGCTGCCTGGTTTCATGCATATCAAAACGCATGAAATGCGAAATATCAAAATTATCCCGGCGGGACCCCTCTATAAACTCGCTCGAGAGATAGCACACGCTTTCATAGACTTCATAGTCTGAGTATCATGCACCACATCCCCCCCCCCCCCCCCCCATACATATCCTGCCTACGGGCCGCTGCTTTGGCTCGATTTCCGCCGCTCTCTCGAGTCCGGTCTTCGGGGAGAGGCCGCCGGTGGGCTCATTTTCCCGAACAGCGGCTAGTAATCGAGCCTATCGCTGCACAATCGCGGTATGCGTCAGTCAATTCCAACAGTGCCCCTCCGGGCTAACCCCCGGGCATTTGACATTTTTGAAAAATTTTGGTTAAATTCCCCACGGTGGGGACAAGCAAGCCGTTCAAATTCCCCACGGTCGGGCCATAAAAGAAGGCATCCCCGGGCTCATATACTGCTCAAGTTTAACGCCGCGTCATTTCGCGTTGTCTGTCGTTTGTCAGCTAGACTCGCATTTTCTATTTTCCTGGCTACGCCAGCGACATATTGTTTCAATTTATCTAGGATATAATCCGACACGAAGAGTAGACAGGAAATATTTCGAGAAAAACTATAAAAAGTCGATGCTGTTTGTTAAAATAAGATGAACTTTATATAACTGTGTATATTTAACAATTGTTCTGCGAAATCGCGCGGAATATCGCCTGATACTTAGCCGACGAGGCCGTAGGCCGCCGTAGGCCGAGTTGGCTAAAATCAGGCGATATTACGCAAGATTGAGCAGGATAATTGTTTTATTATTTAACAAATTGATAACACAACTAAAAAAAATACTCTTTCACTTTTATTTCAAGAACTAACTTGACCTTTTTACCGCGCGCAAACGAAATTACATATATCGCAGGATATCTATTGAGTACGGTCGACAGATATTGAGTGCATCATGACCATATTTGGACAGTGTTACAATTTGTTGAATAATAATAGCAAATATGATTCTTTGACACATGTCGAACGGCTATCAATTCAGGTATTATTAAAACGGGCTACAAACGTATGCATCTTCTTGTTTTCTTTTGCCTTTGATATGAAAACATTTGCAATAAAAAGAAACAAAACAGTCAAACATACATTTAACAAGAATTTTCGAAGAAAATATAACCGGGCTTTTTTTATCAAGCAAGCAAGCCGTTTTACCTGCTTTCTTGCTTGAAATCTATCAGATTAGTCACGGCAGTCACGCTGAAGTCTGATTGTTTGCGTATAGTGCCTACTGTCAATTTTCTTGCCTCTGAGCAGTCTTTGAAGATCATTCCTCAATATAAAGCCAAAGTTGAATAAGAGGAAAAAACACGACAACATAGGTACGAATCGGTGTTGAACCATCAATCGCAGACGTTCCGCGTTGCACCATCATCATTCGCAGCTATTCTAGTCACAGTTCGACAAATTGCGTGAGTCAAAATGTGATATTGTAACGTAATGGTTGTTATTTATAAATCTTCTGCATACAAGGAAGTGAATTGCTGCACGAACACGAAAAAGTAATGTGTTTCACACTAAATAAACAGCAGAGTATTCATGTTCAAATCAAAAGTAATAGCTTGATATGAAATTTGACCTAACGGCGACCCTGGTTTATCACAGACGTTGACTCATGTGACCCCATGACGTAATCGTCCTTATTTATAAATCTGCATTTCTCAGCAAGTTTCTGTTTTTCTCAGAAAATATACGGAAAAGATATGTATTTCACACAAAATGACAATTATTTAACAGGACAATATTCATAAAATATCATTTAGGCAAAGGATGACCCTGGCGAAATCTAACGTAGCCTTGATAAAAAAATTGATCTAATGGCGCTTCCAGTGTATGTGATGTACGTACGCACCTCACAGACAATCTCTTCAAGTCACGATTCGACGTGACCCTATGACGTAATCGTCCAAATATAAATCTGCACGTCTCAGCAAGTTTCTGTTTACATAAATCTGCGAGTCTGGGCAAGTTTCTGTTTTCCTTTTCGGAAAAGAAATGCATTTCACACAAAACAAACAGGACAATATTATGACCCTGGCGAAATGTAACGTAGCCTTGATAAAAAATTTGATCTAATGGCGCTTCTAGTGTATGTGATGTACGTACGCACCTCACAGACAATCTCTTCAAGTCACGATTCGACGTGACCCTATGACGTAATCGTCCAAATATAAATCTGCACGTCTCAGCAAGTTTCTGTTTACATAAATCTGCGAGTCTGGGCAAGTTTCTGTTTTCCTTTTCGGAAAAGAAATGCATTTCACACAAAACAAACAGGACAATATTATGACCCTGGCGAAATGTAACGTAGCCTTGATAAAAAATTTGATCTAATGGCGCTTCTAGTGTATGTGATGTACGTACGCACCTCACAGACAATCTCTTCAAGTCACGATTCGACGTGACCCTATGACGTAATCGTCCAAATATAAATCTGCACGTCTCAGCAAGTTTCTGTTTACATAAATCTGCGAGTCTGGGCAAGTTTCTGTTTTCCTTTACGGAAAAGAAATGTATTTCACACAAAACAAACAGGACAATATTATGACCCTGGCGAAATGTAACGTAGCCTTGATAAAAAAAATTGATCTAATGGCGCTCCTAGTGTGTCCACCTAGTAGTGAGTACAATTATTTAATATTTTGACCAGTCAAACTCACCGACGTTGCGAAATCTGTACGCCGCTCCGATGTGTTTACGCGGTCCTAAATTAATATCTATTTGGACCAGTCCAACTTTCACATAGGCTCGATTTCCGCCGCTCTCTCGAGTCCGGGCTTCGTTCTTCCTCGATAAAATCTTTCGCAAGGCGAATACATTCATATATATTCATACTCACCCCTAGCTCTCCTCCTAGCACTTTGGCGGAGTAGAGGTATAAGAGATCGACGACAAAAAAAAAACAGAAGCTATTTTATTAACCGGGCTGGGCCCCAGGCCCACGCCGGGTTAATAATGTCAACAAGCTTTTCTTCCCTTGCTAGACCAGCAATTCTGCGACAAACTCCTCGTTCTTCCCAATGAAATCTTCTACGATGCCATGTTTAAAGAGTTGTCAAACTGCGAGACCGAAGCCACGTGGCTGTCAAATTCTCCGGGGTAGGTGACGGGTGGGATAATGCCCCACCCCGGGCTAGCAACATGCGCAAATGGCCCGGGGGGGATGGGTACTGCTGGAATTGACTGACGCATTACCTTTGGCCGTGCCCGCACAGGGCAGCCTCCTATTTCTGTTCCGATACTCGATTTTGCGATTTCTGGATTCAGGTGGATGTTTGTTAGCAGTTTAGTCCCCTCATGATCAGCGTGAAAAGTCTGCGGATTGGTGACGACTATTTCTATTTGACAAGAGACGCTCGATTGTTGTTATCAGGCGTTGTTTTGCGCGAGAAGAGACGCACGATTGTTTTTTTTTTAGGATTTATTTTGCGCGCTCGAGAAAAGGCGCTGTTTAAAAACCAAAAGTTCACAATTGTAAAATTTAAAAGTGAAACTTTTGATTGGTTAAAAAACATCATACGACAATCATATGACCTTAAAACAATAGCTTTTGGGGACTCATTTTAAAGGGAAAGTCCCGAGACATTACATAATGACTTCCGGTTTTCCGAGAATGTCACCTCAACCTCTAAATGATTGTATTACTGAAATCATGTAATAAAATAAACGCACCATTACCTGAAATAAATATATAGTTTCCAAAAAATGATCTCGTATTAATATTTCATATAATGGGGCGATCCATCGCTTCACTACGCTCGCTCTTCCCACCAAGATCGACCGAGATTTTCAACGCTTATCCATCCCCTGCTCGCCTTTGGCTGTGCTGCCGATGAGCTAAATATCTAGCTCGGGCCATATATGTTTTCATTACATTTTATAAGGGGTTGGTACCATTTTGTGGATTAGTTTTTTCCAACAAAAATAAAAACATATAGAAATAATTTTTTGGTTGGATTTTGTTGGATTTTTCCATTTAATATTTCCATTTAATATTTCCATTTCATTTTTCCATTATATGGAGGAGTAGTGATGTACTACATTCTCTGGGGAAATTTCCCCGGAGTGTAGTACATTACTACTCTCAATGTTCAGCTAAGTTTCTATTCTGTGACATGTAGCTAGTTGTTTATTAGCTACTTATCCCCTCTAATGTTGTTAAAAATAGCCAAATGTCTAACATAACTGAACCATCAGCTCTCGAGCCGACTCGCCTTTGAAGAGAGCCGCCATGTTGGATTTACCCATAATGCAATGTGAATTTCCCAGTTAGTGATTTTTTCATTGACGTGACATTCCTTTAGAAAATAATATTTTTACCAACTCCAAGGAAAGAAGAGACCAGTTTTTACGAGTGAATGTAATGAAACGAGTATAGCTGTGGAAACAGAAATGCAAATTTCACTCGCTCGCTCGCTTGCTCGCTCGATGGGCTGTAAACTTTAACTTATGAACATTAATTTATGTATTAAATTATAAATTTATCTTTTTTTTTTCTTTTTCCTGTCATTTCTTCTATTATATTATTATATCTCTTATATAGTACGCGCGCTGTGATTGGTCAATTTTACGGGCCGTATTCTACCGTACGGCCTGCGAAATTTGAGAGTGCTACTGATCATGACGCCATCTTTGCAAGTTAGTTTCGATTAATTTCAAATTCTGCATAATAATGCCTCAAGAAGACGATTTTGAAACCTACTTTAAACGTTAGCAATCGGATGAAAGAGCTTTAGAAACAAAAGCGTAGCGAAGAGGATCTTCCAAACTTCAAACGCGATTTATCAGTCGGGAGCTTTTAGAAGCTGAAAACGTCCAAGATGTGCGAGCCGGCCGGACTCGATTCAGGAACTTGACAGTTTTATCTCTGCCGAAAAGTCCGCAAACTGACTGTGAAGAAGACGAATTCTGAATGGAAAAGGTTTGAAAATGTCTTTTAAGAGCAGACGAATGGAAGTCTTACCTGTTGATGTTTTTGACAAGCTCCTCGGCAAATTTTTCACCAAGTTAAGCTTATTATGCGACTTCTGCAGCAAACACTTCTCAGGACGACACAGCAAAGCGCCACAAAATGGACGGCAGTATCTGAGAAGACTTTTGTCCCGTAGTTTCTTGACAATTTTAGTGTTCTCTCGTTCAGTATTTGTAAGAAATACTCTCGTATTTCAGTGCGTATTTTCACTCAGTTTGACAAACACGCTGTATTTATTGCAGTGCTTTCTTCTCAATCGGTGAATCAAATTTATTGTCCTTGTCTGTTTAACGAACTTCAAGAAATAATTTAAAAGTAAACTCGAACTGTACCTAGTTTTCATGCTTTTACAGAAAATATAAACTAGGTAAAAATTGTTTGAAGACGTTTGAATTTTGGATTCAAATCGTGTTTACAACTCGTCGAACTGGATACTGGATCAATCGACTCGTTCTTTGCGTGTCCGTCAAATGAAACCGCTTTCCTCGCGTTTGACTTGAAATGTTTTCTTTTTTCCAAAGGGAGAGATATAATAAATATCTTACTAACCTCGTCTTCTCGGTCCGTACTGTAAGTTACGGATCCTCGTTTTTTGAAGCGCGCGGGCCATAAATCGAAGGGAAACAAACTCGGTCCGTTACTTACCGTACGGACCTCGAACTCGGTTAGTAAGAGGTATTTATTTTATTTTATTATTTTATTTAGTGATTTTTTTGTTAATTTTTCATTTCCACACTTCTGGGATTTGAACCCGCGACTCCAGAGACGAACTTCGAATTTGAAGCCCAGACCATTAACCGCTCGACTACTTTTGGCGAATTTAAAATTAACATAGAGATGTCTTTGTGTTGTTGTTAGTACGCTGACCTAACTTTGGACTACCGTAGGCTCATGGCTTGTATATTTATATATTAAAGCTTCTTAGAATGACTCTTCGGCTCGATTTATAGCTTGTAAGAGTTCCAAATAGAAGAAATAACCTTAGAAAATACTTGACTTCCGGAGAACAGATCATTGAAAATCTTTGGCTGAAATGCGTGTTTGGATAAGTTTTTCGATTTTCAAAGCACGGCGAACTGCGGACTTCGACTGATGTTGATTTCGGGACAGTATACGGTCGTTTTTTCACTTTATTTGCTTTTTCCAATTGTTTGAATTGCGTCTGTAATAGATTCATAAAAAAGGAGAAAGAAAAAAAGAAGTAAGAGGCCGTAAATGTAAAAATATATTTTTCGTTTTCACACTTCTGGGATTTGAACTGGCGACCTTCGAATTTAAAGTCCACGTCGTTAACCGTTCGCTACTATGACGCACTTCACATCGGCTGTTAAAATTAAAATAGAGATTTCTTTGTATTGTTGTTAGTACGCTGACCTAACTTTGAACTACCGTAGGCTTGGCTTCGGTAGGGTCAATCGATCGGGAAAGTTGCCGTGGCAGAAATGACTGTTTTATGTAACAACCATCAGTGGAATAAGTTTAATATATCATTCACGAGTCGCTCATAAGAGCTTTTGATTCTTTGTTACCATCAATATTGCTGAAAAAACTGCACCGAGTCCATATTTATGGAGTTTTATTCAGAGCCTGGATCAATATTTTGGGAAATTTCAAATAAAAAAATCTACATGAAAGCTACTCATCTTGAATGGTTATCATACAAATTTCAAAACACCTCAGGGAGGAGTATCAACTGATACATGTAGCAATCACGTTATGTCCCTCGATTTGGTGCCAAAAACTGGTCTGGCCCATGGACTAGAGTAACTGGTGCACGAAAATTCGACCACGTCACGCCCATACTAAAATAACTGAAATGGCTCAGTATCAAGTTAGCTTTATCATCGAAGTGCCACTTTATCCTTTAAATGTATGATGGACTGTTCTCCCGACTATCTGACCTCAATTTTGTATTAAACGCACAGATAAAGTATTTATTATTCAGCAAATTGTAACACTCACTGTCCAAATATGGTCATGATGCTCTCAATATCTGTCAGTCGTACGCGACAGATATCCTGCGGTATATGTAATTTCGTTTGTCAAGGCCGGACAGGGAGCTGCAAAAATGACCGAACGCTTTAAAAAGTTACAAACTCGGAAATAAACTAAATAATATCCAACGCGCTATCTGACAATACCTAGAAATCAACCAAGTTTGCTGTCAAGATTTTTATTGGTTGGCGAATGGCTTTTAGCAGCTAAAAGTGTTTTTAATCAAGCAACTAACAAGCATAAGAGCAGTTATAGATCGATATTTGCAAAGTCCAGAGCATGTTGAAGCTCGCCAGTAAAGTACCATGATTAATCGCTCTGCGAAATAAGGCCTCCGCCAGTTCAATGCAGGTGATACAGTTCTGGCCCGAAATTATGGAAAGGGAGAAACGTGGAGGGTCATACATATACATACATACATACATACATACATACATACATACACACACACACACATACACACACACATACACACATACATACACACATACATACATACACACATACACATACATACATACATACTTTATTTGGTGACACAGGTTAAATTAAAGGAAGCTTATAAAGCTGATGTGAACCCGCCACTAAATTATGAAATACAAATATAACAATAGGAAATAAATAAATACCTTACTAACTATGTACAATGATAAAATTTAGATTAACATATTAACAACTAAAAATAGGATTTTATTTACAAATTAATTCAACAATAAACATAATTTTCTAGGTCCTTATTATTATTCACACATGTTCCTTAAATGAAAGAGATTTTATGTAATGCAGCTTTGTTACTTCCACTTGTACTGAGAAACGTTATCCTACAAGGTCAACTCGCGGCCCACCAAGTTACTTGAAAGATTACAAGTTATAAGTGACATTGCTTAACTGTTGATATTACAAAAAAAACTATTTTCCTTGATATTTAGAAACTATTGCCTTTGAAGGGGGAGATGTTATATATTAGATTTTTGGTTACGTCACAGAATTAGAATGCGCATGTGCAAGGACGAGATGGATCGAGCGACGGATCGAGCAGATTAAAAATAGAGTTGCGTTCTTCTGCGTTCCTGTTTAATTCTACTTCAATATTTACCCAGTTACAACAAATAGTAAACTACTCAAAACTCATTCTCATAACTTCATTTTCCTTGGTGTGTTATTTTTTAATCTTTTCTGAGCTGAATAATTGTTCCACTTTAAAGACTTATCCGTTGCGTGCCAGACACCTTTGTCAGTTTGGCAATATTTTACGAACAGCTGTCAACTGGAACATTATTATTACTCTTTACGCGGGTAAATTATGAAGTTGTCTGCCAATATACTGCCAATTCGCCATCTGCCGGCAATTTGACTGGCTGAAGTTGTCTGCCACTTTGAATGAAAGGTGAGAAACGGAAATTGGAGCTAAGGATCAGTTAAATATCTACACCAATTGACTAAAAAAAAACACCTTTAAAATACCTTGGTTTTGGTTTTGCATCTGATTGGTCGAGTAGGTGGCGCGAGTTTTTAAAACCAATCATAGAAACCAAAGCAACTCAGCGATTACTTTCTACACTCAACTGAAAACCATTCTAATCGGGACAAGACAAAATTTTAATATTTTTACAACGCCGTATAACAAGAATTTATAATTCAAGGAAAAGAGCAAGTTCACGAATCGTTTTAAGATACGATCAAATATCGTGTGACTTGCTTGAATGATAGCCGTGTTGTTTCGAGCAAGAACGAGGCCCAGTCGTAAGTGCACGCATCGACAAAATACAAAGTGCAGCGTTCCGCAGTGTCTGATTGCAATCTGTCTCTCATCAACTGTAACTCTGTTAAACGAGATAACACAGAGTCTTTTGATTAACCATCTTACTTATAAGCTAGTTTTAGCTAATTCGTATAGCGGATATGTGTAAAACAGTAAAGAAGACAAGCTATGTGTCCTCTCGTGATATTAAAACTTTTGTTTATAAATACGATATGATAAGTTTACATTTGATCTTGTTGGACTTTGCAAGGATGACGCATCCGTCAAATAAATTCACGCTCCCTGATTGGTTAACTTGTAAAACAGTTTTTTGTGAGACAACGATAAGGGACGTCGTCGCACTGTAAAACGTTTCCGACATTCACGGACCATGTAGCGCAGTAACCTGAAGAAGATAATGGCAAAAGTTCTGTTACTACCGACCGTTATCTATATTATAGTCCAGGTATGCTTTTGAAGACTATTTTAAGAAAACGATTCTGGCAATATGAAGTAATTTAACGGAAATATCATAGTCACTGGGTTATTAGCTCTTTAACAGTATGCCTTAAAAACGTAATCGCCAAGTCCTAACTTTCCTCTCCTATTTTAACAGGGAAACATTTCTGGTGTCACAGGTTTCCATAAACCGTAAGCAAATCAGTATTATACTTGTATTTGTGATGAAAATGTTTGTGCTTTTTGGGTGTTTTTTGTTTTTATTCCCAACCACATGTTTAGAAATACTTTCGAAATGACCGAACCAGTTTATAACCATCGTTTAATACTCCGGCGGTTTTGTTAAATTTCTGCGCTTTGGTAACGTCTTTTATCGCAAAATCATCAGTGAAAAAATTATTGCTGATTACCTCGCTATAATACAAAAAAGAATAAGTTCATTCTATGACTTAACATCCGAGCGAACACATTTATGTTTACAACTTCCTTTTCCCGTGACTTTCTGACAAATAACTTGACGTAGGTTTATTATATAGTCTAGCTCTTTTTATATTGAAAGGTTCTTCCCATTTATTTTATTTGTTTTTTTTTCCAAACACTGTAAGGTTAACCCCAGAGCCGCTGCAAGAAAACGTTTATATCATTACATAACAATCATGAAGGTATTACCACATAACAAGATCTAAATTGGATGAGAAAAACAAATTATAAGATTTCCTTATCTTGGATTTGGCCTTATAATACTTGAGACGCACATTAGCGTCTGCTGTTTATGCGTATTGTGTAAAAACCGACGAACACGTCATAAATGGGGGCACAAAGCCATGCATCCGTTCGTTCGAACAAAAGCAGATATTTCATCTTGACGAAAATCCGCCTTGTACCCGTCTTTATAATGGGAAGCATAACCAGATGCACTAAAACAAACTTTCTCAAGTTCGTCCAGATGAATTATGCGTCTCCGGGCAAACGGCTCAGTATTAGCTGAATCATATTTAGAAACACCAGGCTTCTTCTACTGGAGAACTTATACTTCTGCTACATAAGCACTCGCCAAATGGCCCAATGCATCTTTCAAATTCGTTGTGAAGAAGTGATAATCCTCTAAAGTAACTTTTCTATTAACTTCGGTATTTGCCTAACACATTTCTTTGTGACGTTAGAAGTTTCGCAGGAGCATGGCAACTTTAATGTTGTTGGTGTTCTTTCCGAGCTGAATAATTGAATAAAAACGTATTTAATCTTTATGCGGGCAAATTAATGCATGAAAAATATGTATACCAACTATGGGGTGGTTAGATAAGGTATTTGTCATGTTTCTTCTATACAAAAGAAACCTCCTGACAAACTGTACTTTCGTTAAATTGCCGTTTAAAAATGGGCAAAAGCCATTCGATGTTCGATGTTTGTTGTCACTTTCTAGTTCAATTCCAATTTCAAATGCTCATCATTTCATCTGACAGATAGTTTATCATGAGATGTGTCGCAAGCGTGCATTTCAATTAACATCAATATTGTTTTCTACTCTGTAGGCTAAGTTTACACGGGACAGTGCTATGTCTGCTATCCTAGACCGATATTCGTAGAAGTTCTATTGAAAATGTTGTCAATTTGTCATATCGGCCTCATTGAACAATAAGCTAATGACAACTACATTTTGAGCAGAGGTTAATTTAAATTATTGTTATGCCCAAGAATATGCATAATTCTTGACATCTTTCGAAAGTCGAAATTAGAATTTATAGGCATGTAAAGACTATTTGATTAAAACGTCTTGTTTTTCTCGATTTGGTCGTCAAAAGAGAATTTTAGTTTGGTCAATAATCATAAATGATTGAATGGCAAAACTGGTCCGTGGTGAAACGGAGCATTTCAGAATGGACTCATTAAGTAATTTTTCGCCAATTCCTTTTATGAAACACCCGCACAAAAGTTAACTGTTCCTTCTTTTTAAGGTTTAAACTTTTACGAAAGCGGCCCAGA
>MU825923.1:241863-294041 GCA_029204205.1 Desmophyllum pertusum
ACTTTGGCGCGCGCGTATGCCGAGAATGGATGCATTTATTTTTCAACAAAGTTAAAAAAGCTATTTTAATAGAAAACCTTATTGAACTCGTTCCTTTTTGCAAGTTTATCCAAAAAGAAAGCTTGACTAATATTTCCCCAATGCGGAACTAACAATCTATCTCAATAACATCTATATAGTTTTTGTTCCGTACTGAACACAGTGGTTTGAAAAATTATTTGTTTGCGAATAAGAATTGTATGCCCTTTCTGCCGGGTTGTGACAATATATTCTGCGACATGGTCATCCAGAACACAAGCCATTTCCAGGAGAGCAATTATGAATGTCTTCTCTAACGGGATGTTCTCCTCGTGCCGTCTCCCATCAATCGGTTTCGCTGGTTGGAATTTCCCACTTCCTTCCCTTGTCCACCCTTTTGCTTTAAGGCCTTTATTAGTAGATGTTTTTCTTGAAGCTGGCGTTTTATTCTGGCCCTCGCATTTCCAAGGCCTAGTCGTCACTTGTGGCAACACATAGGCATCAGTCAATATTTAAATCCTGTGTTCTGTATGCCTCGCAAATAGACCTATGATAGCAGGGACCAGAAGGCATACATTATATTTCACAAAGACTCGATTTAATTATTTTGCTGAGAGTTGACATCTCTCGTGCTATCTCGAGTTATAAGAATCTCTTTCCTTAGTTTCAGATTTAGATTTCAAAAGGAACATTTTATATATCTTTCTAATGACGATTCGGTTTAAAAGTAATTTTCATTTTTTTTTCTTTTTAGCTGGTGATCTACAACTTAACAATGGTGAAATACTCAAGATCAACACGTCCGCTCCATCTATTGATTGCGTTCCAAGTTGCAGTTACAACTTAACACTTCAAAACAGAAGCTCTCAACATGGCAGCCATCTTGTTGTCAATATAGCGTTCAGTGGTAACATTGAGTTCAGGAGCGGGTCAACAGTTAAAGTATTCGGGAAGCACGCTCTCAGTATAACAAGTCAGAATGGAAACATTAAAATACAAACAGATGTCACCATGACTTGTGGGGAGGATTTGCTTGATACAACGTGTCTTGGTGGATTCACACAGAATTCAGCAGAAGTAACGGATCGAAACTCAATAAATGTATACCAAGGTAAGGACGTTCGTTTGATGCCTCGGTTTTTTTCTCAGTTGTAGACAGCTTCAGTTCAGTTGCAGGAAACATGGTACCATAGCGTTTTAAAGTTACTATTTATGGTCTTTTAGACCACTTTTCTTTTATTCCAGTATTAATTTTCATTTTTTCACATCAAGTTTACTGTTTGTTGTTTTCAAATCACAACACTGTCTGAATGACAAGATATAAGACTAATTGCCGACGATTCATCGAAGAAAACTTTGAATTTTGATGCGTACACGTGCGGCTCCGGTGATCCACCTATATTTTTGCTTACGAGTGATGAGACAACATTATTTTGCGTGCATGTAAAAGTATTGCACAGTGAATACTTTAATACACACTAAAATGTCTAATTAGATACAAGTGCCAAGATACCAGGCTACATTGAAAGGAACATTGTTAGATAAAAGCAACAGTGTGAGGAATAGAAAGGAATTTTCAAGTTCTTTTAACATTTTCACAGGTCTTGGCCCTGGAGGACTAAAGATAATTAACACACGTTTTGATGCGTCAAAGCAATGTATACCTGGTTCAAGCCATGGAGGAAAGGTCAAGTCTCCCAACAACTTCTTCTTTGAATCATCTCAAACATATGACAGAAACGACACAGAATCACTGCTGGGAGGAAGCGGAGGTGAGATTGTAATAAGATACCGGGTAATAGTGAATTTTGCTCATATTTATTTATTTATTTTTGAGGATGGAGCGTGCAGTGGCGGAAATGACGTCACACGTCTGATCTTCGGGACTGAGGGCGAGGGTTCCAATCCGCCAGGGGTTCGTTTTTCCTTTTTTTGGTTCGAATCTTCGCGGGCCGTTCTTTTTTTCCTTTCTTTTTTGGTAAATAATAATCTGTCGTAAAAATGTAGTCAGAAGCTTTAAAATATCATGTGCTTATCGATCGCATTTATATGGGGAAGTGACTTTGTTGGACGTTAGTGCAGCACATCTGGGACTGAATCTGCTGAAGAACGGTCATTTAGACCCACTTTGTTTAGACTATATTTACGAGTCATTCCAGCGTGACACTATAAACTCACACTTCTCTTTATACTTTCTTTGTATTTATATTGTAATTGTTTGTTTCGTCATCTACGTTTACCTCAGGTTCGTGCCTGGTGAGTCCCGGTAGTGTAGCTGGCGGAGGAGCCATAGAACTTGTAGCTGAGAAGGGACAGATTACCATAGGTAATAACCTTGAAATAAAGACATCACAAATATCCTGGCTTGTTTTAATGATAGAAAGGAGGAGATATTAAAATATGAAAACCAACAGTCGGAAATTTAAATAACAGCGTGAAAATTCGACCAAATTGGGATTTTTGACTGGCTCACATAGAGCTTGTGCATTCTACTCTGTATGTCCATACTGGTACCAGGACCGCAATTGTATAAAGCATCAATCTGAACTGTGATTCTTATCTCGAAACCGGATTTCTTAATTCTTATTTTAGATGCATCCATCAAAGTTTCAGCTCAGACGGCAGACAACTCAAAAATTTGTTCTGGTGGATCAGGAGGTCTTATTCGCCTTAAAGCTGGAAAGGTAACTTACCTTAACTGACTTCAAATAATAAAGGTTACTATAATACCTCCACGCGCTCTGATTAGTTAAATAACATGTGTCCGAGAGTAGTGTAAAATGACCTATAACTCAAGTGGAAAATATCGACTTTGTAGCATCTCTGAACTTTTCTCAGTGATTTATCCAAAACAATAACTTTTGGAAAGCTGTATTTCAAAGAATCGCGCCTAAGCATTCGTTGTCCAAAGCACGTATAGTCGTGTACCCTTTTCTCTGCAGTGAATTAAACAGACTCACTTTATAATCAGAACCGCCTGGCCGAATCCCTTGTAAACGTAAATGTTATCATGTCATCTAGAAAAACGTGGATGTTATATTTGTAAACGGAATGCATTGGTCTAATTGGATATAGAAGTAGGGAATAGGATATACCTTAGCACAAAACAAATCGAGAAGCGTTTAAATCACACAGTAAGAGCCGGATACAGTCTCATGAGCTGAAGTTAGGTCTTCCACTGTTAGCTAGTTTCTACTCAAACTAATATTCATCTTCGCTCATACCTGCTTTTAGCAATAACGAATAAATTATCGTGGTTTTTTTTAATCTTACTTGGGAACTATACAACGAATGATATTTTTGCCCATGCCACAGCATGCGGTTAATTCTAATGATTAAGTAGCAATTTCATTCTCGCAACTGATAGCTTTCATTCGGAATGGTTTGGTGTTGATACGGCTGTTATACTTTACTGACAGGTTGTAATACTTGAGAACGGAAGACTTATTGTCGATGGAGGAAATGAACATCATTCTTCTAACTCTTATCGAGATTTAGTCGGCGGAGCAGGAGGAATCATTCAGATAATAGCATCTGAGGGTAGTATTGCTGCTGGAACTTTATCCATCAAACATGGGGTTAGCTCTAAGAGATGCTCAGATGCCGAAGATGGCTATTTTCTTCTAAAAGGTAATACAAGGGACACTATATATATAATTATAATATACTCACCACAGGATATCGCAATTTTGGACAATCTGATTGGTTTCCTACGCAAGGCATATCAGGCAATGTACCATTACTACCTTATTTTGGAAGCCTGCTAATTGCGATAAATATGCCATTTTTCCTCTGTTTTTTCCTTCCGTTCTTTCCCCAGTAATTCTTAATTGCAATATCATGTGGTGAGTATATTATAAAACAATTATTCCACTCAATCTCGTCATACATGAACTCATAGACGCCTCGTTGGCTATGAGTTAATGTACGACTCGATTTCGTGGAATAATTGTTAAATATAAATCTTGTAAGCATCCTGAACTATCCATGCTGTTCTGTTCATTGATCATTTTGTACATTGGTCATCGAAAACCATCCCAGAAATTACATGGAAGAAAAGACTGCATGCCGGATTGCACTCAATTGCAAGTAACCCAAGAGTCAAAGAGCACAGCCTGGACCCTTATGGTCCAAGGCATATGGATTGCAGCTTCAGGTGCAATTTCATAAAAAAAAAAATGATTCAAGGGATATTTTTGGCCGAAAATATGTTCACGATACTTGAATCTATTTTTAATGAAATTGCACCAGAAACGTAAATAAATTAATCAAATCCCTGCACGACTGTTGCATGCGTGAGAATGTTATTACTTCAGTTTATCACAGGATGCTTTTGCTAAATAAGAAAATCCTTGTGTACTAACATTGTAAAATATATGTACTTACAGAAGTAAGAGTAAATTCATTCCTCATCCCAAACGTTTCCATTGTTTAATTGTAGAAAACGAAACTGCAAATGCTAAATATGTTGATTTGGCACAACCCTACTCATGGCCGAGTAACATTGGATCCACTGCTACTACTCCTTCTTTGAAGACGTCAACAGGTTTATTTTGTATAATATTTAACAATTAGATTATGAGCCCGAGATTTCTTTGATGAGATAGTTCATGAGGCCGCAGGCCGAATCAAATACCACTAATAGAAATTGAGGGCGAATAATCTAATTGTTTTAGTTAAAATCTCAACGATTCGGTTTAAAAGTGATTATTCTTTTTTTTTCTATTTAGCCGGCGATCTTATACTTAACAAAGGTGAAATACTCAAGATCAACACGTCTGCTCCATCCATTGATTGCGTTCCAAGTTGCAGTTACAACTTAACATTTCAAAACAGAAGCTCTCGATATGGCGGCCATCTTGTTGTCAATATAGCGTTCAGTGGTAACATTGAGTTCAGGAGCGGGTCAACAGTTAAAGTATTCGGGAAGCACGCTCTCAGTATAACAAGTCAGACTGGAAACATTACAATACAAACCGATATCGCCATGACTTGTGGGGAGGATTTGCTTGATACAACATGTCTTGGTGGATTCACACAGAATTCAACAGAAGTGACGGCAGTTGAAGATTCAACAAATGTATACCAAGGTAAGGACACTGGTCTGACTGGTCTTTTGATGCCTCGTTTTCTTTCTCAGTTGTAGACAGCTTCAGTTGCAGGAAACATGGTATCGTAGCGTTTAAATTAATATTTATGGTCTTTTAGACCACTTTCCTTTTATTCCAGTAGTAATTTTCAATTTTTGAGACGAAGTTTACTGTTTGTTGTTTTCAAATCACAACACTATCCCCAGTCTAGTCACAGCAAATGCAACTCTTTCATTCATAACATCTCAGGAATGCTTTCGTCAACAATATAATAATCAAAAAGAAAATCAGAATCGACGATTGCTGTAAATTTACTTCAAAATATCTACGGCCTCGCAATGTTTTTCGCTTGTAAAGTATTGCACCGTGAATACTACGCACTAAAATCGATGTCTAATTTGATACAAGTGCCGAGATACCAGGCTACATTGGGAGAAATATTGTTAAATAAAAGCACCAGTGTGAGGAAAACGAGTTATTTTAACATTTTCACAGGTCTTGGTGCTGGAGGACTAAAGATGAAGGACAATCGCTTTAGTGCGTCAAAGCAATGTATACCCGGCTCAAGCCATGGAGGAAAGGTCAAGTCTCCCAACGACTTCTTCTTTGAATCATCTCAAACATATGACAAAGACGACACAAAATCCCTGCTTGGAGGAAGCGGAGGTGAGATTGTAATAATAAGATACCGGGTAATAGTGAATTTATAGAGCGCTATTTCCGTTCAGTAGTGCTTTACAATAATTAAAATGCCGGCCTGTGTATTACCAACAACAACAACAACAACAACAACAACAATAAATCAGACTAATGCAATTGACGTCATCGAGCTCACTAGTGAGGAAATGGGAAATACGCCAAAATAAAAAGAGGTAATTCAGCGTAAAGTTGTGTAATACGGATGGGTATTTTTACGAGTCAGTTTTTTTAGTTTTTCGAGCCTTCTCTATAGCTCCCACTTCTCTTTACTTTCTTTATATTTATATTGTAAGTGGTTGTTGCTGATTTTCATCATCTACGTTTACCTCAGGTTCGTGCCTGGTGAGTCCCGGTAGTGTGGCTGGTGGAGGAGCCATAGAACTTGTAGCTGAGAAGGGACAGATTACCATAGGTAATTAGCTTGGGTTTTCATTACAGACAATTGACATAACTGGCTTGAGGAGATAAAATGTAAAACCAACAGTCGGAAATTAAAATAACAGCGTGAAAATTCCACTAAGTTCTGATTTTTGATTGGCTCGCATATAGAACGTGTACATTCCGCTCTGTCTGTCCATACTGCCTAGTACCAGGACCACAATTGTATAAAACAACAATCTCTGTGAACTGTGACTCTCATCTCGCAATTCTTAACTATTATTTTAGATGCGGCCATTAATGCTTCAGCTCAGGCAGACAACTCAAAAATTTGTTCTGGTGGATCAGGAGGTCTTATTCGCCTTAAAGCTGGAAAGGTAACTTACCTGTTGTAGCTTTTGGAAAGGTCTATTCAAGAATCGCGCCTGAGCATTGCCCATGACATGTATCGTCTGAAGTACCATTTTCTCTGCAGTGAATTAAACAGACTCACTTTTTGTCAGAACGGCCTGCCGAAACGTGTACGTAAAATAATGTTATCATGGCATGTTATGTTATTGGTCTAATTGGAAACATAATTACGATTAGGGAATGGGATATACTTTTAGCCTACAACAAATCGAACTGAAGCTTTTAAACCACACAGTAAGAGATTACAATCTCATGAGTGGAAGTTATGTCTTCCACGGTTAGCTTGTTTCTCCTCAAACACAAATTCATCTCTGCTCATACCGGCTTTTTATTGGAAGATATAGAACGAATAAATTAAGTAGCAATTTCATTCTCGCAACTGATAGCTTTCATTCGGAATTTTGGTGTTGATACGGCTATTATTCTCTACTGACAGGTGGTAATACTGGAGAACGGAAAACTTATTGTCGATGGAAGAAAGGGACATTATTCTAGCTTTTATAAACATTTAGGAGGCGGAGCAGGAGGAATCATTCAGATAATAGCATCTGAGGGTAGTATTGCTGCTGGAACATTATCCATCAAACATGGGGCTAGCTATGGGGACCGTTGCCGCTCAGATGCCGAAAGTGGCTTTTTTCTTCTAAAAGGTATATAATACAAGGAGCACTAATGATAAGGAAAGGCCTGAACTCAGTTATTGAGTGGACTACTTAGCTATTCTGATCGGTAATAATTAGGAGCTAGAGTTTCTCTCCCTATCGATAATTTCATATATAGTGGATTAGACAATGTACAACTTGTGTATGAGTCCCGTTTAATCCTTATGTACACAAGAAAATGATTTGTTACAAGATAACCTGTTCACACTCTTTTATTTTTAGTAAACGAGACCTTGACTCCCGTAAATTACATTAATTTGGCAGAATCTTACTCATGGCCTCCAAGATATTCCATTTCCACAAGCTCAGGTAATATTGAGGTCGCTGCTACTGCGCCTTCTTAGTGCTACCCTAAAATGCATTTAAATGTGTGATTAACTTTTTCTAGTTTAGTATATATTATATCATATTAGACGTTTTAGTGTGTAGTATCGCTGTATATTTTTACGAGTCTTGCTGTATTTTGGCGAGTCCGTATATTAGGGTGAGTCAAAATACAAAGGACGAGTAAAAATGTATAGCGATACCACACACTAAATTCCGAAGTTCAAATGGAGACTGTTGACGAGTTTTTAAATTTAAATTTAATTAAAAATTGGAGCCCGTCACAAGAAAGATCACATTAAAATTAGTCAGTTTACCAAGTTTGTGGTTGTTTCGTTAGATTGCAACCATGTAGAAGGCGTTCAAAAATCAGAAAAATTAGAGACTGTATGGATTTGGGGGACGCCATCTCTGAATTAGAGACGTTTGTATGAAATTTGGGCGATCTTTGACAGCTCACAGCCTGGTTACTATGTAATGTAACATAACCAAACTTGGTGAACTTACTCATTTTCATGCGATCTTTCTGGTGATGGAATTATTTTTTTTAATATGACGTAATTTAAACAATAGGTAAACTAGTGCCCAGTCTCTTTTTGAACTTCGGAACGAGCAATTAATCATAACTATAACAAACCTCGAGGAAAAAACGTTGGACGGTTAATCGTTTGGGTGAAAAAAACCCATAACGGTCGAGTTTGTTTTTGACCGAGATGCACGAGCAAAGGGATCCATTCAAGTGCAACTGTCCTATTACAGAAAGCGCAAACGGTGCGTATTGTCCAATGTTCAATAACACAGACATGACGCATGTCATGAACTGTCCAATAACAGGTATAAAAGCCCTTTAAATGTCCTATTAGTGCTAAAATCGGGCCTGCTGATAACCAATCAGATTCGAGAATTGTGTTATAGTTTTGATTACGTGGATTATTAAGTTGTTATTTTCAAAACTCAGCAGAGCTTTGGTAAACGGCTGGAAAATACTTTAACTTGTGCTATGCTGTAAAGAAGCCAGAATATTTCAAAACTTTCTTGTACCGTTCGAAAGTGCCGAAAAAAACTTGACTGCATAATTTATGAAATACTTCTCATTCAAGACCTGAAGCCGTCAGAGAATGTACAATGAGCCGTGTGGTCCGCGCTAAACTATCCCATTAACGCCAAAAACCTTACAGGAATGATCATTATGATTTTCGAAATATTAATTTGCGTCTTCAAAACTCAACGACATTTGACTATAGACTAATAAGTTTGAAAGATGCATGAAAACGTGGTCTATTATAATGTTAACTGATTTGTATTTCTTGTTAAATAGTACCTAAGCAAGTCATTAATTATTTCAGACCAACTCTACCTTAACTGCGGTTTAAGTAGCTATTTTCCAAAGCTCAATAAATATTTTATTATACAAGCTTGCTCGGGACCCCAGGAGTACTCGGAGAATATTGGCACTCGGTTTTTTCTGTACGGCATTCCTTTATTAGAGTCGTCCTCTCTTGATGTAAAGTTATATTATTTTATTATTTTGTTTTATTAAATTTTTCACTTACATGTACGCATTTTGACGACTACATGCAAAGCCACACACATCTTCAGTAGCACCTACAACATCAGGTCTGTCTGTAATGTCAACATCTCACCCTATCATACTTTACATTACAAGGTATCGAATTTTGTCAGCAAGAATTAAACGGATCGACGTTTGAACTATACATCGAGTGATCAGAACAAAATTGCAGGGTGTTCTTTTATTTCCTTGCATTTTTTCCTACAGTCAGTAGGCCGAAGTATACTAAAGTCAGTACACAAGACCAACATCGATTTATCCTCATTCTTCAGTAGCACATACAATATTTAGTATGTCTGTTTCTTATATCACAATATATTGAACACGTTTTAGAAACACATTGTCCAGAATAGAATGGCAAAGTGTCAGGTATCTCTGATTGAAATACAACCAACTAAAATTCATCATCTCTTAACTTGTTGTAAGCTCAAGTCGATCCTGTAAGTGGTTATTCACTCATTTCCCTTCATTTTCCAATAGATATTACAGATAACATTTTGATTACAAATTTATTTTGCATAGGTAAACCAACGATTTATCTACAGTCTTCAGTAGCACCTACAACATCAGCACCTACAACATCAGCACCTACAACATCAGCACCTACAACATCAGGTGTTTGTCTATGTTATCAACATGGCAACTTTAAAAGGCACCTTGTATTACCAATTACATTGTGAAATACCAAATTTTGTCGAGTAAGCCGAAAGCTAATTTGAACTAATGTCTTCAAGTTTGGTCTGACACCTCGGCTGTAAAACGTCACCCGATGATTAATCTATTATGATATAAAAAGGCCCGAGGCTATTCAAAGTTAGGACCACGAGCCCAGATTTCAATTCCACAGTCAATTGCTCACAAATTCAGAACCTTCGTTGTCGTAGAAGCCAGCATTCTACTACAACTGAAGGATTGTTAGGGTTCTAGGTGCCACGTTCAAATATCAATGTAATGAGCTCTCTGATTGGATAACACGGTGTTTTGTTTGCATAGCCACATGCAAACACGAAAGTGAGTTTGGGAAAACTTATACGTTAGCGTTTTCAGTTATTTTACGTATTTTATTATTGTGATATTTACCCATTTATATTCATATTTCTTTCCTATTGATATTGTTTGACTGACGAGCTAATTGATTGTTGACATTCGTCATTATCTCAAACAGGGTCATGTGCGGTTGAACCATCCGAGGGACAAAGTCTCAACACAACTTTCAACATCACCTGTTTTGGTTGGAATTCTTCTCACTCGCCTTTAAGATACGAGTTTCTGTATACGCTTCAGAACGGCCTACGTGGAATATTGTATCAAGGGAGTAAGGGCGTTTACCGTACAGTACTGATCAGTGCTATTTCTGCGATTGAGGCATTAGTCATTGATGTTAATGGAAATGCAAAGGAAGTGAAATTAAATGTATCGGTAAGGTTTCTTACCTTGACACTACCATAATCAATCAGGGCCCGGTTGTTCAAAGGATGGATAACACTATCCGCCAGATAAATCTCTATCCATTGGATAAGTATATTAACAAAACAAACTATGCTATCCACTGTAATAGCGATCAGTATTCGGTAGATAGCGATATCCATCCTTTGAACAACCGGGCCCAGAAGTACAATCAATCACAAGCACTACCGATCACAAGCACAATCAATCACAACAAGAGAAAATAATCAAACACAAGCTTGTAGTAACATGAAATACTAGTTAGACCGTTCACCGCACGAGGCGATTCAGTACCTGAGCGAGAAATGTAATTTGTACATCGCGAGCCGTAATAAACCAGGCATTGTGTTTATTCGATGATGTGTTGCTTTCTGTACCGTGCAACATTGAACAAAGCACAATCAATCACAAGCAGAATCAAGCAAAAGGCAATCAATCACAGGCACAGGCACAGGCACAGGCACAGGACAGGCACAGGCACAGGCACAGGCACAGGCACAGGCACAGCACAGGCACAGGCACAGGCACAGGCACAGGCACAGGCACAGGCACAGGCACAGGCACAGGCACAGGCACAGGCACAGGCACAGGCACAGGCACAGGCACAGGCACAGGCACAGGCACAGGCACAGGCACAGGCACAGGCACAGCACAGGCACAGGCACAGGCACAGGCACAGGCACAGGCACAGCACAGGCACAGGCACAGGCACAGGCACAGGCACAGGCACAGGCACAGCACAGGCACAGGCACAGGCACAAGCATAACCAATGTTTTAATCTCATCAAATGTTCACACACATTATAGAGATTTTAGAAGAAAGATAAGCGGAATTAAAAACGAACAATGTTTCAATGTCTTCATGACATCATTGTCAAGTTCAAATGTAAACCTCAGGATTTGCATGCCAAGGAAAGGTAGCATGTTGTTAGATGCGAGCTCCATATTGAACTGGGTAGAAGGATGACTAAGGGTTTCAAGGAACGTTGTTGCAGTGGCTGTTGCAGTAGCTGTGTCTCGTACGGTGGTGAGTGTGTCGTCAACATACCTCCGGTAAAACGAGCCAATGATGTCATTAAGACATCGAAACGTTGTTCGTTTTTAATTTCGCTTATCTTTCTTCTAAAATGTTATTCGAAATCTTTTTTACAATAACTGTCAAAATTCTTCGCGCGCCCATTGGCTAATTTTTATTGTCAATAAGAGGACAGACACATGAATGACGTAATCACGCGCGGAAAGGCTTTTCGCCAAAATGGCAGCGTTGTCAGTTCGATAAAGTGGAAAAATTACATCTGAACAGGAGTTCTTTGAAAAGTAAATCATGAAAAGTCGTTTCACAGGTTGCTTTTCAATCGGCAGACTGAGAATTAATTCAACGATAAAGCGAAAGAGAACAATATTTGTTGTAGTTTATCATTGCATGAAGTTGACAGGAATGGAAATTATGGATCCGTTATTTTGCCGCGTGTAACTTCAAAACAACTGATAAGAATGGACTGAACTTGCGAATATTTCAGCGGGTTTACAAGAATTTCCAAATGGAATAAAGGTTAGTTTCAGAAAATCTGTCTAAGAAATTTATTATCGAGTTATTTTACGTAGTTTGAAGTTCACGAAGCTGTGATTCTCGGAATCGTTTTCAGTTCACTTTTACTTGGTTTCCCCTTGATCGTTTTGGCCTGTTGTTATTGTAAAAAACAATGGACGTCAGTTTTTAATGCGTCTGTCCTGTTATTGATCATGAATTTCGTCATAACATTGTCAAAGTAGTCTGCGGATCCACTCGGCTTCGCCCTCGTGGATCCACAGCTACTTTGACAATGTTATGACGCAATTCATGATCAATAACAGGACAGACGCATAAAAAACTGACGTCAATTTGTTAAATTAATTATAGAGATTTATCTGCAATATTATCCTTCAAGCACAATATTCGAAACATATATCTGTCCTAAATTTGATAAAACGTACCTCCCGAAATTTCATACAAACTATAGATTTCAAGCAAACAGAGCTTTTAATAGCGGTAATAAGAGGTCAAATAACGTGAAATTACTCTATCGTATAAGCATACTACATTTACAGCATTGTTATTGAATCGTGAGTTCTACAATTTAATTAAAATGCTTGCAACATGAAATGTGATACCAAGGAAATCAAACCAAAACTGTAATTCGGAGAACTGACTTGAAGCTTTCTAAAGCGATACATCGCCTCAAATGAATTGGAAAAGACCTTACACATGGACGAAGAATTAATTCCTAAACATTCAGGATTAAAAGCAACACTGACTCATTTTAAATATGTAGCAGAGAGACTGAGAGAGTGTTCGATACGTCATATGGCTAATGTCAATTTCAAAACACCGGAACCCACGCTATCAATAGCTTAGCACCGACAGATCACAGAAATATCTACCCACGTGAACAGCTAAAACTCATCAAACGAAATTTTTTAACTCACATGAGCGCTTGAAGTCAACTTGAAGCCATTCTTCGCGGCTGCGAACTTTGCTGTTTGTACGCCATTTTAACCATAACCCGGATTTGCAAAGTACCCGTGAAAAGGGGAAGCCAGCCTTCCGTTTAGCCACAGAACATTTCAAGCCAAATCGCGTTAGGAACGCCTAGAAATGTCCGCTTAATTCCATCTCCGAGCCCTAATTGATGTGGCTAAAGTCTTCTGCTGTCTAAAAAAAGCCCGCATTATCGTTTACCTCAAACAACCAAGTAATTGTCAACCCGTGAAGGATTCGTTTGAGGTAGGATAATAGCCGACGCATAACCAGCTAATCGTAAGACTTCCACCTTCTCTGGACTTAATGATGTCCTCCAGTGCACTTTTTTTAGACAGCAATACAGAAAGCTACAATCGGCTCGCTTCTCCGAATCCGCGCGCGCTACTGAGATTCAAATCACAACCGTTTATCTTCGTTCCTATCGGAGAAGAATGGGCCGAGAGAGTAAATCAATATTGGGCGTGGACACTAAGCTATGGGTGGGGGTATGGGGGGGGGGGGGGGGGGGTATACTAAACCATTACTGAAAAATATTATTGAAACATTAGCAGGCAGATGTGATGCCAGCTAGGGCGAATAACCCCCCCCCCCCCCCCCCCCCCCCCCCCCCCTCCCCCCCTATAGCTACTGCCGCCCATAAACCTTTGTAAATTGAATAAATTTAGCCATTTCCTTCAGGTACGTTTTGTAAAATTTAGACAGATATAGACTTCAATTAATTCTATGCTGAGCAATAATTTCTGTACCAACTGTATTTTATGCAATGCTTAATGAACTTTAATATACGTTTTAATGATCTTCTTGTCGACTATTTTTTAGTCATTTTAAATTATTAAGATGTAACTTTATTACAACCCCTTAATTTTAGCATATTATATATATTTTGGCTATTTACAGTGTCTCCGTTTAGTAGTCATTATACTGCTATTCTCACTGCTTAGAAAGCCACGAAACTAGCCCGCGGGCAATGCTAACATGCTCCCAACACCCCAGTGAATATAGCCTAACGACCCTCGAGTCCCCAGGGGCCTCGCTTGTATATTTAAGGGCATTAATTCAAGTCTTCTGCGTCTTTCGCCAAGTTACGCGGTCGTAAGTTATATCCAGTTTTTTACCCACCCACCTCCCCTTCGGCGACGTCTTACTATCTCGCATATCTCTGTCGTGCCAACCTCTGCACAGGCTAAATCTTCCCTCCCATATCTTAGCCTTGCCTGGGCAGTAAGTGGCTTTGTAGCAGTGCGAATGGTTTACTATTGTTTACATTTATATGTGTCTTTTCTATTGTTCAGGTTCATTCACCTTCAGAGCAAACGTGTAAAGAATCGATTAGTAAAATAAAGAGCTACAATGACATTACAGATGAACGTTTGGCAGCTTTAGTGGCACTAGAAAGTTTATCATCAAGGGATGACAACCTCGAGAGATGTCCACAGGTTTGTTTCTGTGGTTCTCAGTGAAACCTCTCAAAGCCAAGAACACCCTGGCTGTTTAACGTCCCTAATTTGGAGTTTAGATTCTCTTCGGAGAAAGCCAAATAACGAAATGGAATTATTATCGGAATCGGGATTCTGAGTAGGAAATATTGATTAGGGGTGGCGAATGGTCTATCAAAAATAACGAATCTCGGCAAATTTAAGGCGAGTCTCGGAATCTCTGCGCTTAAAAAAAGCGTCTCGGAATATCGGGCTCGCCAGAAATAGGACGGTCTCGAGAGTCTCGAATTTTGAATCTCGCAAATGCAGCTTCTTTTATACTCCATTTTCTCAGAGTTTTGGATCATGTGTCTCGGCTCGGATTTTTGGAGCGCTAAGTCTCGGGCTCGGATTTTTAAACCAGGGTCTCGGCGTCTCGGCAGTCTCGGATTTTACCATTCGCCACCCCTTTGATTAGTTATCTTCGTCATAACCATAAATTAGTTATTGGAATATTCCGAGGTGAAATAAGTCAAGTTGAAAATGAATACTAAGATAAAGAAGTTGCTGTGACCAGCATGGAATTCGATTGAAATTTATCGACATAACTTTCAATGTTTCAGTATTAACTTATGCAGTTGTAAAGAAAGCCTGAAACAATGGCTTGAGCAGGATTCTATGACCTTTAATTACCATGCATGCTGGTACAAACGTTTTATGTACATCGAGCTATGGCAGTGGCCAATAGGAGCTGGTCATTTTTCCAGTTTTATTTCAACCTGGTGAAATGCCCAACTACCATCGGCTTCATAAGTTAGTAGTAGAGCGTAGGTATTCGTGAAATTTTACAAAAATGTATAAATGGACACTTTCTCATTAATCCTTTCACCCACAGTTCATATATATGATTCATATCACATAAGCCTAGCATAGTCAGTCCCACAACTCATATTTTCTTCTTCAGTGATCCAATAACCAAGACTCGATTTTTTTTTTCAATTCTACAGATCGAAGGGATTGTTCTCGATTTAGCATCAAGCATGACGATGGAAACTGTCAGCAGTATTCTTTCAGTTTCATTGCTTGTTGGTGCCATGCTGGATCGCATGGAAAATCTTTCTACTGATTCTTTGGTGAGTTTGGGATACGGATTGTGCGTATACCGTTTATTTACGTGACTCTTTCATTTACTGGCTAAAAGCCGTGGACTGGTAAAAACTGAGCCTTTTGCTGTCATTGAACCAAGTCGCTAACAGAAACATTTTTTATAGGTTTAAGAGCATACACCCAGCATTCTTAAGTTCATTTTAATATTTCACATACATGACTAACGCGAGGTTTTTTTTTGGGACCCTTTGTTCCAATAATAAAAGAACGGGTTGGTGTAAATTATAATGAAGTGACCAACCTTATAGCATAACAGATTCCAATACATTGTATTTTGATTGATGGTTTAATCAGCCTGATGAAGCTTTTTCAAGCTTAATCCGCGGTACGGAAAAAGATGGCGCCGCGCCCGAAATTCTGGTTAAATCGACCAAATCAGGCCAAGGTCATGTCAACAACATACATGGCCGCGGGTCAAGAAGGTCGGTGCGTAGAGCTAGACGAAAATGTAATTTACGGTGCTAATTTAGCGAAAAACATCGATTTTTTAACTAAAGCAGAAGCGATAAGTTGTTGAAGTGTAGGATATATAGAAATTTAAGCAATCGCACCTTTAAAGAGCTAAAAAACAAGTAAGTTTTCAAGTCGCTTTGTAACTTTGTTTCATTGCTGCCACTTCGATGACTAATACAACCATTAAGTGCAATTGAATTTGAAAAGGTTCTTCCTATTTGTGACCATAAAGAATTCAGGTATACATCAAATATGGCTGGGACAAGAAGCTGCTGGTGGACCCAGAGGGCAAAGCGTCCGAACAGAGAAGAAAACAGATCGAAATTGAGATTGAGAATCCAGGGCGCAAAGTTTACTCGAAGGCGAGGGAATCCCCCCGGACAAGACACGTACTGAGGGATATACAGAGCCACTGAATGCAGTCATTGGAGCTCATGTGTGTCAGGTTCAGCTTGAACAAGAGTGTACAAAGAGCAATGACTGCATTCTTCAATCCTTTGTTCTCGAATTAAATAAATCTACAGGTATTTCTTACTAAGAAGTAATACAATTTTGCAATACAATTCTTGACAACAAATCCTTAAAACATTTGTCATGACAACCACTGCTATAAATAAACTTGGAAGTGTTAACAGGACAATTCCAGACTTTGAGAACTTGTTAGCCTTCAGGCAGTGGGCAAATGCTTTGGTACGAAGCTGCTGTGAAGTTAGTTTGTGTGTGAGGAAATTCATTCATAATACAAGGGCAGATCCAGTGGTGGTGAATTTGGGTGGCTAACCACCCCCCCACCCCCCCCCCCTGTTATCTAATTTAAACAATCAGCTCTTGCTACATGCTGTCCATAGAATGTTCACTTTTTCTTACAATAAATAAATATTCACATGCAATAAATATTTGGGTTTCCTAACATAAATATTTTATAACTAATTTGTACATATTCTTGATTTCGGAATATGTGTATAGTATTATCTATTTTCTCTCATAATAAATAATATGACAATTCAATATTTATTTGCTGTATAACTAGTCTTGGGATCATGTTCTGAAGGGTAACCGAATACAGAATAATTTAGGAGTCCCCTCCAATCATATATTGTCCTCTGTGACGACTGCTGGAAAATACACCAATGTTATAACAAATTCTTATATATGTAATCTACGTGAAAGAAGTATGTTTTTCGGATCATGTGGCTTTGAATGTAGTACCTAGCATAATCTCCGGAAAAAAAAAATGGATGGGGCAGGGGGTCTGGGGTATAGGCTCGATTTCCGCGCTCTCTCTCGAGTCCGGTCTTCGTTCCTCCCTGGACGGAACGGCTGGATGCGTGAGCGAACAGCCGTGTCTGTGACGTACTCGTGACATTCATTTATTTTCTATTATCTCTTATATTTTCGAAAGAAAAGGATCTGATCAGAAATATTCCGCGATATTCCGCCTTTATTGTGAAGCTATATGACTGAAAACCCGGGATGAAAAATATTACAAGATGTAACATGACCAGTCCGTGACAAGAAGCAATGTTTTGATGCAATTTCGCCAGAGACGTCGCGTTCTGGCACCACACGATTTTTACATCAAATCCCAGATAAAATTCATCACACAAGTTTACCGACTGTTTTGTGTATTGTATAGTACATGTCGAATGTCCAAATGGATCTCATTAGTTGCCTTGTGCGGTTGTACTGGGTTGTAGTGGCTTAGCTCCCCGGCTTCAGTTAGCGCGACCTTTCCTTGGTGCGGATGAAAATCCATCCTGTCGGTTGAATTACAAAGACATCATGCCCATTAATTTACATTAACGATTCCTATTGCATATATCTTCGAGGGTTTCAAGGCTAAATGTCTCTTGAAGACGATCGAACGCCAGCCCAAACAACTGCTTTGCATATGTGAAAGATAATTTATGCCTGCTCGATTCGTGCAGGGACGTTTCTCATTGGTGGAAATTAACAATGCCAAGCTGATCCCCCTCTCTACATGGACCCAGTCCACTTGTGAGTTCTTCCTATTATGAATATCCTCTTCCACGGAAAACTGTCTCTTTTTTCATCTAACTTTACTGGTGTTTCTACTCTGACCCCCCAGTTATCTAGGATGTGCTGAACAATAAAGCCTTTGTCAGCAAGCCACAGTCTCCTTGGTGTGCAAAGGGCAATATTCACTATCTGATAAAATTTCTTCATCAGACTTGATACATATGATAGATATATGATGCAAAGACTGGTAGCATGAGTGGTGATAGGGCAATACAACCTTCCTGGTGTTGTGGCCTTTGTATTCAGACCAGGTAGTACTTTGTTCAATCACTTGTTCTGTTAAGAAACTCGAGATTAAAAAAGGGGGAGGGGGGGTGCTGTTACAAAGATTATGCTTAAAATGAGAGAAAAGGAGGTTGGCTGGCCATCCAAATTCATCACCCCTGGATTCGCCCTTTTATGAATGAATTTCCTCACACACAAACTTGACTTTACAGCAGCTTTGTGTCAAAGCATTTGCCTACTTCCTGAAGGCTATAAGTTCTCAAAGTCTTGGATTTGTCCTGTTAACACTTTATTTTATTTAAGTGTATTTATGGCCGTGGTTGTCATGACAAATGTTTTAAGGATTTGTTGTCAAGAATTGTATTGCAAACTTGGCCGAAACAAATTAACAAAACTAATCTTTTTTCTTTGTAAGAAATACCTGTAGATTTATTTAAGTCGAGAACAAAGGATTGAAGAATGCAGTCATTGCTCTTTGTACACTCTTGTTCAAGCTGAACCTGACACACATGAGCTCCAATGACTGCATTCAGTGGCTCTGTATATCCCTCAGTACGTGTCTTGTCCGGGGGATTCCCTCCCTTGTATTAGTCATCGAAGTGGCAGCAATGAAGCAAAGTTACAAAGCGACTTGAAAACTTACTTGTTTTTTAGCTCTTTAAAGGTGCGATTGCTTAAATTTCTATATATCCTACACTTCAACAACTTATCGCTTCTGCTTTAGTTAAAAATTCGATGTCTTTCGCTAAATTAGCACCGTAAATTACATTTTCGTCTAGCTCTACGCACCGACCTTCTTGACCCTCGGCCATTGTTGACATGACCTTGGCCTGATTTGGTCGATTTAACCAGAATTCCGCGCGCGGCGCCATCTTTTTCCGTACCGTGGATTGTTACTCTTCTTAATTAGATCTAAGGCAAGAAAATATATTTAAAATAATTAGCCATTTCAAATTACTGAAACATTTCGATTATACTTTGTTTATATATTGACCTTTCAGTTACGTACTGCAATTTTTTTGAAGAAAGTGGTGGTGGATACCAGTGAAAGTCTTAAAACATCTGAAGTGAAACATAAATACAGTCTAGCACTGTTGGTAGAAAATCTCATCTTCAGCATTGGTAAAGCAATGAAGATCAGCTCAGAAAATGCTTATTTTACAAATCAGAACACTACGACAGTAAACATGGTATGTAACAAATTATACAAGGGTGGTTTTCCTAATTTTAATTGTCTTATTTGCATTGCAATAGTCACATGCTTACTACATGTACGTACATCCTTCGCCAAAATAGGCAAATGTTGTTTGGAATCAGATATCCAACTTGTACTAAGATCGAGATATGGAGTATTTACAATCCGGGGCTACTTTGATCCAACCCATTTACATGTATCCGTAGGCTTCGTAGAACGAGGCATAAAGCAATAGGTTACCCAGTGAACTAGCCAGGTCACCATGTGTTCTGTAGTTAAACCAGATAAATTTTCAGTAGTAAATAGTTACTTTTATCTTAAAATCAAAGGCTTTTATGAACCAGCGGCGAGCCATGAATGATATAATCATTGATGACAGTAAGGCATAAACTAGAAATTTCTAATAGAAAGTCAAGTGCTGCGGCTGCAAATTGATAAAAAAAGTCAAACAAGAATCACGAAAATACAACTGCCTGATTCCCAATGGCCACAGTGGCTACAAACATATATGTGCTAATTTGCTGACTAAATTATTTCATGCTGATATGTTGCTGTTTGCATTAATTTTTGTGAATACAAGCCACCTTCAAAGTGATTATTATTCTTGAAATCCGAATAAATTTAGTTAACGGTAATACACTCCTATAGAAAGTGTTCCAAAATTCTGGAAACAAATAAACCCTGAGACTGCGCAGTACGGACTGGAAATCATCTTTAAAAGTCCATAATAAACTTGTCCGCGATTCAGATAAAGATGGACTTCATTCATACAATTGGTATAAAGCAAATACAACATTTAGCGTTTAGCTAGGCTGCCAAAATTAATATCTTCGATAAAGGGATCGATTGATCAATTAATGGATCCGTGTCTTTTCCTCTCCTAAGTCACACACGCTGCACAGAATCGGTCAAAACGGGACACGGCTAGCTATCCTCCTTCATCCTTCTCAAATTATCCATCCTTCCACAAACTGGTCCTCGATCTACACCAACCATCTTGGAAGACCCGCCGCCATCTCATGAATAACTTATTTCATTAATTAATACACCTTTTAATGCCTAAATAATGTTTACAGCCCATTGACCGCTACATTTGTGCCCAACTATACTCATTTCATTCCATTGCATTCCATTCATGAGTAAAAAGAAGCTTTGTTTGGACCTCACGTGATGACCCATATACCTTATAAAGGCTTCAAATTCCTTCCTCAGAACACAAACATCACAAACATGCTCCTATCCTTAAAGGATGAAATAATTCAAGGATTGCGTCAGTCTCTGAAAGACGATTCCCCAGGAAACTTTACAGTGACGTCAAAATATCTGAGCATAACAGTGGTATCTCTACACGGAAATAGCATCGATCATTTCAAGCTGGATGCAGATCGTAGCAGCTTTATAATGCCGAGCCTTAACCAGATTTTGAGGAAAGCTAAGAATGACAACGATATAGTGTTCTTAGAGGTACGAATATAAATATTCTTAATTATTATATGACTAAAGTTTATGATTGGCTTAATCAGTTACCTTTCTCGCGTCAGTAGCCGCGGGCATTATGATCGATGTTAATAGGCCATTTCCGAGTTGCCTTTTGCCTCTGTTTCAAAGCGAGTCCTGGTACACAACCTTTCATATGGAAATGAGTTTGATTTGCATGACAATAAACGTGCAAGTAAAACTCATTTCCATATGAAAGGTTGTACACCAGGACTCGTTTTGAAACAGAAGCAAAAGGTAACTCGGAAATGGCCTTGTTATTTTTTAAATGAAATATGGGTATTTGGTATGCTTTGGAGATATCAAGTTGAAAGTTTAAAAGCTGTTTAATTAATTTTCATCCTTGATTTAGAGAATATGTTGTATTCTGCGGTGATATAAATCAGATTTGGGTATATTGGGTATATGTAGTTCCCCCGCCTTTGGATATCTTGGATTTATAAGGCTGAAACACGACAATTCTGATTGACGTTTAACTATATTTTCGGGAATTGATATAAATACTTATTATCTTTCATTAAAATGATTGATTTCATTCAAAATATGAAGAATGCGTGTCTGCTGACATTTGTTTATATTGCCGTTTTCACGATCTTTTGTAGATGTGGAGTACACCCTTTAATCCCTTCACCTGGGCCAAGACTAGCCAGAGAGTGACATCACATGTGGCAGGCTTAGAAGTTAGGGATGGTAAAGAGAACTTGATACCATGTCTGGTCTGTCACCAGGTGTCACTATCTTACTACCCCTCAACAAGGAGACTCCTTTCCACACAATATACAAGGCTGCTGGTAAACGTGGCACGCTGATACATCACAATATCAGTGTTCAGTTTGGACAATCCATAGTTAATATCTCGATTGTGCCCCAAGGCAATGACGTATCTGTCTCACGTGTCAAAGTAATACAACCAAATGAAATCACCACAAAAGAGAGACGTTTAGAGTGTACACATAGACAGGGAAAGTGGCTTTACAGAGGAAGCATCACATGCAAAGGAAAAACCCATATTACTGTGACTTTTTTGGCCCTTTATCCTGGAAACTACCTTCTTGACATTGTGTTCAGTGATCAAAAACATAACACAAAGCCAGTAGAAGATAACAAAGAGCAGAAGCTTTGCATCAAGATTAAAGAACCTCCTTTAATGAAAACGTCAGAAAATGTTAACTACAGCTTTGGAATGAGTGAGTCCGCTTGTCTTTTCTGGGACGCAAAGGAATTGAATTGGAAAACTACAGGATGCCAGGTACAGTTTTCTTTATTATGGCCTTTTTGTGCATAATGTTGGTTTAATTTAGATTCGTCTATTACAGACGATGCCAAAGCAACAAATACGCACATAAAAACATGTCAATCGAGAACACAGAATTAGTGAGAAAGTCCTCATAGGTAATTTAATTTGAAGTCACTCGATAAAATCAATATGGCTTTTGTGGTAGAAGGATGTTAACCATATACCACAGGCCCTCTCCTCCACTACCCTCCTGGTAACCCAAGAGGCCTTCTGAACGGGAAACCTACAATCCTGGTCAAAAGATTTAGGACACCTCAAAGTTTGCCCTCTAATGGTCTTTGTCTTCACTCCCCCCCCCCCCCCCCCCCCTCCCACCCCCCTCCTCCTCCCTCCCTCCAAGCAATGTTGAGTTTTTTTTCTTTTCAACCCATCCATCACATGTTAACATGGTCTGGGGGGAAGGAGGGGGTAGGAAAATGCAATAATGAATTAATTTAAAAATATTTGTCTCTGGGTGGTATTTTGTTAAGTGTCCCAAATAATTTTGGCCGGGATTGTAGCTATTTTAGATATTTTAGCAACACCATTCATCACCTGATCACATTTGTTTATCAGGATTAATATTACGTTTTGTGGAGAAGTACATGTTATTAAACAGTAACTTAACATTAAACATCTGCTACATCTATTCGAAGGTAGGAGACGCGGTGTCCAAATGGTTAGCACTTTGGACCCGAGAACGAGGGGTCAGTGTTCGAGCGCTGGCAGGGGGTCACTGTGTTGTGTTCTTGGGCAAGAAATGTAATTATCACAGTGCCTCTCTCCGCCAGGAGTACAAATGGGTACCGGCAATGTTGGGGGGGGGGGGGGATAACCTGCAATGGGCTAGCATCCCATCCAGGGGGAGTAGCAATACTGCTAGTCGGCTTCGTTCTGCAGAAACGGGGATAAGATCCAATAGTACTAGTGTAGACCAGTTTGGCCAGAGTGTGGCTTTGCCTTTTTACCTTACATATATTCTTATTTTCGCTAGCTGATTAATGATTCAAATCCAAGTATATACTAAAAAAAGAAAAGTATTAGCAGCCCCGGAAATTGCTGAGAGAGAATTGATTTTAAAAATCTAATTTAATCCATTTTATATTAACTTCAAAGAGCAATTAAAACATTGATCGTTTCTTTCTTTTACTTGAAGGTCAAGGAAATCATCAACAATTCTGAGTTGAATTGTTCTTGTAGCCATCTTACGTCGTTTGCTGGAAGCTATCTGGTGCCGCCAAATAAAATCAATATGGAGAAAGTATATAACGAGCTGAAGTGGAGTGGAAAATTCCTTGTCCTCGCAACCGTGTTAATGTATTTCCTAATCTACCTGGTTGCAATTGTTTTGGCGAGAAGAGCTGACAACAATGACAAGGCTAAGGTTAGGAGTATGGTAGAGTTTATAACATATATATATATATTATGCATATATTTAATATTTATTCTGCGAAATACTCCCTCCGTCACAAAGTATCGCATTGCCCAAAAGTCCTCTAAAACTCAGCAGCGCTTTGCGCGAACAAAGTACTTCAATCAGTTTTTGAAGTTGAAATCACGTTGAGAAGAAAACAAGAAGCAATCTGGGGCAATTTCGCGGACCGTGACTGGAGACAAAATGGCGGCCAGCTTGACGACGCGTCCCCACAAGCGACTGCGAGATGCGACTCGCCCCAGATTGCTTCTCGTTCTAAAGCGGCGAATGAGTCCGTATACAGCTGTTTCGAGAAAGGTTGTCGAAAAAGCGCACGCGACACGCGACAATCCCGAAAGGTAATCTGGGAAATGATCAGCAAGGTACGTTCCTGACACTGTAGCTGTCGAACCTACTTTTGTTGCTTTCTTTTAGCACTCGCAAACATACGTCCATGGCGTCTCGTGCCATTTTCTCAGATTTCCCTGAAATTCTGAAGTCAAGGAACCGTGAACTTAAAACTACCCACAATACCATTTGGGATTGTCGCGTGCGCTTTTTTCCGACAACCTTTCTCGAAACAGCAGTATATTCAGTTTATATATGCAGCGCGAGATTTGAATGCATTCAAAGTTGGCAAATAAACAGCCCTGCGAAGCGAGACAAAACCCGTGAATGCGGTCTGAATAACATACGTAAATGTCGATTGAACACGCTTTCACCGAAGATTCAAACTTCCCGCTCGTGAAGTAACCGGAAATTTTGAATCTCCGTCGTGAATTAGCAAGGTATTGTTTCGCCGCTTACGGTGATTAACAAAAATGACCCAATATGGCCATTTCGATAACGTATAACAATACCTATTGTTTTCGAATTTGATCCGCATTTCTTGATACGAAGATGTCGGACGATTCTTCTTGAGCGCACTTCCAAGTACGGCAAAATACATATATCTGTCACGGTTGACAGATAATAATGTCTTCCTGACAATATATGGGTATCATGACAATTTTTCCATGAGCGCGCGTTGGATATGAGAATTTAGATTGGACAGTTTAAAGTCGGGTTAGGCCACGGTTTTGTTAAATCCTGTCTAAACCATGTTTAAGTATTCCGCCCTAAAACTCTCTAAAGTACAACAATCTGTCCAAATTGAAAAGTTAAACAATCTCATCTACATGTGAACAATTTGTCCAAATTTGAAACAAAAAAATATTATCCATCGGTGGAATGTCTCGCAACATTATAATGTTGGCCTAGAATGAAGACATTTGAATTTATTTCATCGACTTATCACATCAGTCATTACTGAGTGTATTTAGGGAGGTATTACCGATGTGAATGTTCAAACATGCAGGTGTATCCGTTGTTGATTTACTTTCCCGGCCAAACAAATTCAACATTTAATTTGTAATTTATGTCTCCTTTCCCATGTGGAATAAAATTAATTGCCAATATTTCCTGGTGTCAGTTTAATTTATGCCAACAGACGAGCTTCGTTTGCCTAGAGCGCCAAAACACAAATAAACCAGCCAGGTGTTGGGATTAATATTGGCCATGCGTCATGGCCGCTTTTATTAATTATTAATTAAATCCAATAATGTAAAATAAAACGAATGAATAACTATTGTTTTAATTATTAAGCTCTAGCAAAGGTGAGGGCACTATAAAAAAGGCACAAACTGAAAATGTGCACTAAAAAAAAATTAAAAATACAAAGGTGGAGAGAGGGGAGGAGGTGGGTCGAACTCGGAGAGCGTGTCAAGTCTGGAGACTGAGAGGACGAACACGAGGCAATTGCCACATTATATACCAGCAGTTTGAAGTCGAGGCTATGTACTTTTCCGTGAAAGCTCGTGATTATTGCTCAATGTAATTTCTATTGTTACTTCGGTCACCAGATAGTCTTGTGACTCTTGCTCAACCTTTTTATGTATTGAGAATTAGAGTTCTATCGAAAACAGACAGTTCCAGTCACGCCCCGAAACGATGCTCCACCACCACTCCCCCACGGGTCTATACCGAGTTAATTAATAAATATAGTTAATCTAATTAGGTTGTTAAGTGGGTCATAGGAGTCATAAAAATTTTTATTTGCCGGCAAATAAATTCCTATAATATTTTGTTTTTCAGTTGCAAGATACAGAACCTCCCCCCCCCCCCCCCCACCCCCCCCAATCTCGTACCCAGAGTCCACGGTCTCCTCGGTCAGCGGGTCGTCGCCAGGTGAAACTCTGGGGGAGTGGAATTTTTACACCAGAAATCTGGTATTCCGGTTGTTGTGCGCATGCTTAGCTCTAAAACGGAAGTCAACATTCTGAGACTGCGAGTCAGAACTTCACTCGTTCAATCTACAACTTTACGTCTCAACGTATGAACGAAATTTGGATTATTCAAATGCTTCTTCGATGGAAGACAGCTCGACGACGAATAATGTTTATTTTGACAGGGCGATAGGGCTGTTTAAAAGCAAAAAATGTCGGCTACATTCAGGAAATACAACAGATAATTCCGGTAAGTTTTTTTTATCATAAATACCGTATTAAACTGTCCTTTTAAACTGAGGCAGCTCCATATTTTCGCGCCAAAACCATAGTTTCGCGTAGTTGGTGAAATGGATAGATTGGCCACTTTCAAGCAAGCAATTTCGTCCGCGTTGGAAGAGTTAGGATTAAATGTGGCACTGAAAGCAGAGCAAATGCTTGCAGTAGAATCTGTTGTGTTAAACTCCAGAGACGTTCTTGCTGTTTTACCCACTGGTTTTGGGAAATCGTTGATTTACCAAGTTCTTCCAGGCGTCTTTGACTTTATATCGGGACAACAACATTCTGCAGCTGTTAACAAAGATCAAGCGATGGTTTTGGTTGTTTCGCCTTTAAATGCTCTAATGCGAGATCAAATTTCTAAACTGAACGGGAAAGGAGTGTCTGCACACATGGTACAAGGTCAGTTTGTAAATGTAGAAGATAGCCGTGGAGAGGAATACCGCGCTAGTCTCCCGATGAGTTCGTTGAAAAAACCGAGTTGCCGTATACTGTTTGTCCATCCAGAGGTCTGTGTAAATGACAAGAGTTTTCAGGCGCTGCTGAAATCTCCTACTTATCAGAAAAGAGTTAAAACTGTTGTAGTGGATGAGGCACACCTGATCAAAGAATGGTAAGTGAAGCTTTAATGTTTACATTCTAGGCTAATAATGCCAGCCAGTTGTGATTTTGTACAAATTTATGATCGCATTTATTATACAATGTTCCTTTATTTAGTGTAGTTTGCAACAAGTCCTTGGTGGATCCAGGGGGAGGGTCGGGGGGGGGGGAGTCCCGAACCCCCTACCAGATCTGAGGTCCTTTTTGCTTTCACCATTATCCATATTCCATAGCAAAACCATCTCCAGGAATCAACCAAAAATGCGCTTTTCAGAGCCTTAAATCTCCAATTTTTCTGGGGAGACCCCTCACAGGCGCTACACCCTTCCATGAACATGGCTATGCCGCCAGCCATGATGAAAGGCGGAATTAGCTATTGTCGTCTACTTCCAAATTTTCAGCTTCTATTTCACTCATTTTAGGGAAAAACCCTGGGACCCCCCTATCAAAAATTCCTGGATCCACCCCTGCAAGTGCACACCAATATACATGTAATAATATTTTTTTGTTTATAATTCTTAATCATTATTTATCATACTCATAGTATGTAATAATATTGCTTGTTTTGAAATGATGGTGGTTTATTACTGTTAATGGGTCATCACAAACCTAAGACTGGCACTAATTTAACAGTGCGGTCCCATTGTCAATTTATCATAATTATGTATTCAGTAATTTTCTCATTTTGGTTCAGTATCCTGTTTAGGGATCATTTCAGACCAGCATATGGAAAACTGGATATTCTTAGCAGCATATTTCCTAATGTACCACATGTTGCTTTAACTGCCACAGCAACAAAGTCCCAACACAATTCAATAATCCTTCTGCCTGATTCTCTTAAGCTCGATGAACCAATAATAATCATGACCAAATCCTGATCGAACGAACATTTTTTATGAGTGTAAGGTCAGACCTCCATCAGGTGAAGACAAGCTGAATGCAGTCCTTTCACCCATTGCAAAATGAGTTAAAGGAGAAGCAAATTGACATGCCATGGACTATTGTTTTATGGTAGTCTGGCATACATGTTTCGGATGCATTTTTGTTTTTTCAGTCAAAGTCTAGGAAAGGATCAGTACTATCCTGCTGGTGCTGATCATATATCAAAAAATCGTCTGTTTTGCTCTGGCTTTCCATGCACAATACCCACAGCATGAAAAAGGACCGCATTCTGGATGAAATTGTACAAGGAGTGTGTAAAGCCAAAGTGCTTTTTGTCACTGTTGCCTTTGGCATTGGTGTAGATGTCCCTAACATCAGGAGAGTACTACACATTGGGGTTCCTAAGACAATGGAGGAGTACTTTCAGGAGACTGGAAGAGTAGGAAGGGATGGGGAGAATGCAGTTGCCACCCTGTATTATAATGGCCGTGATATTGCCACAGGAAAACATTCGGTGGATAATGTGATGAGGCAACTAGCCACTTCACAGACCTGCAAAAGAGAAATAATTCTACAGTATTTTGGACATGAAATACCCAAGAGAAGCGACTTGCATTCCTGCTGTGATTATCACAAAGCAATATGTGATTGTCAGACTTGTTTGGATACACTTTTTGAAGAAATGGATGGTTGTTCCATCACATTTGCTCCCATAGAAACTTTAACAGATTACTCGTCAGCTGAAGTGTGTGTGACACCAGAACAAAAGAAAGCCATTCGTGTTGAACTTGAAGCTTACCGTGCTTCACTTAAATCTGGAAAGTCATGTGTGGGGGGGCTAACCCTAACAACAGGTTTAAGTCTTCAACTAATTGATCTAACTATTGTGCACTGTCACGAGCTTGACTCTGTAGACACAGTACAAGATGTACTTCCCGTTTTCAGCAGGGAAAATGCTGCTATTATATATAGCATTGTTTCGAGGCATATTCATTAAATTATGAAATATTTCATAAACAGGTGAACCGAATCAGGCTAGCTACAGGACAACAGTTAACAGTTAAACTCTACAATAGAGGATAACGGCCCGGGGGGGGGGGGGGGAGGGGGGACTCCCATATAAAAGTGATGGGGGTGATCGCCTGAAATTTTGAAAAGAACCCCTAAAAGGTACCAAAATCTTGTTTGTGGGCGTGGCTCAAATTCATTTTCACCCCTAAGAGGTACCAATTCTAAGACAAAACTAGTCCCTGTTATATATTTTTTCCAGCTTAATACCCTAAAAGGTACCGGAATAACTCTAACGGCAGTCATTTTAGATTTTAACACCTTAAGCGGTACGTACCAAACCACAAATTTTAACCCCTAAAAGGTACTGCGATCACCCCCATCAGTTAATTATCGGAGAAAAATTGGGAGTTTATTCCCAATGTTCTTGATCGTAGGCATCCATGCATGAAGAATTTCGGTTCCACCATCCCTGTTGATGTTGTTTGGATGAGTGTCATGGCTCTTACCTTTGAGGTACCAATGAGGGTCTGTCAATAAACGTAACCTCATTCCAAATAGGAAAGTGCCCGGTCTGGTTGGCATGTGTGGTGTCAGATTTGAAAATAAATACTATAATTATGGCATCTAAGGATTGTCTTCATCATCATCATCAGCATCCATATCATTTAACACAGGTAACACATCATCATCATTATCATCATCATCATCATCATCATTGTCACTGTCATCATTGAGGTATGGAGTTGCTGCTATCTTTCTCTTGTTTTTAGTAAGCCACCGTTCCAACAGAACAGGGTCAAGTTGATCTAGGGGACTTTTACTCATATTGGGAAATGCCTTGTGGAGCCTATCGGGTGAAAATGTGAATGGCTTCAGGTTGCGCAATGATGCTACCATTTCTTTGACATCTTCTTTGCAATCCCCATATGTATGGGAAGTGGAGTTTTTGGAAACTTTGCTTTGATCATCAAAGTTTTCCCCTACAACCTGTTGACTGTACGATGCCTGTGTAGAGCGTGTCACTGCTTTCAAAGTTTTGTTTCCGCGTAGATCGTGTAATGACACTTTGTTACCTTTTACAAGGTGTTCTTGCTTCAGGTCATTGGCGTAGTTTTTACCATCACCACCTTTTGGATTGACAAACATTCCATGTATTACTCTTTGTGCCATCTTTGCACTATAAAGAGCACGACAATTTGTTATCAGGCGCATTGCTTCAAATGCATATTTTTTGCCTCGTTTGCCTGCTCTATTGAAAAGCATCAGCATTTTCCAATTTCTCATCATGCGCTCTCCGTCTCCTTCTCTTTCAGTGTCGTCCAGCTGCATGAGGAAGACTCCCAGCTGAAGAACTTGGAGCCCATGATTAAAGATCCTGTCTTCCTGGCCATTTGCTGGGAGATCAGTGACTGGAGAAGGCAGGGGTTCAGAAGCCTCTGGACAAGAATTCGATGGTGGATGATTTCCTGGAGGTGCAACAACTCTCACAGGCTTGGCAATGAGATGTTTAGGCCACTTTATGCATTTACCTTCCAGAGCTGGAACTATTTTTACCAATGACAGTATTACATGCACATCTAACATGCTTCCAGGATCCTCACTGGCCTGACTGGAATCCATTTTAAGCATTTTCCCCACTGCCATCAATTGCTTGTTTTGTGTTAAGAGAATCACACCATCACCTGTTAAGGAATTGATAGAAATTTACTTTCCAATTTGAAACTTAATGTCTATCATTATATCTCAATGGAAAGTGTGCATCCTGTATGTCTCCCTTAAAATTGTAAAAGAGTAGGCAGGTGCATTTTCCATATATTTCTTCAAAAAAATGACAGACACTCTTTTGGTTCAAGGCTTGATGCTTTAATGAGCGTAATGCTAAGTATATCGCTCACTGTCACGACCTTGAAAATTGAAGATACATGTTAAGTAGTAAGTAACAGTCTGGTTATATGTACATTTGAAGGTTAATGAACATAATGTCAGAGTTTAGTTAACAAGTGGAGGTGAATAGTGACAGATATCTTCCACCACTTTTCACCGACACTGAGGTGAATAATAATATTTCTATATTGCTTTTAGCATACATGTTTACATGGTTTAAAATTTTTCAAGCCAGTTTGATTTTTTATTCTCCTTTGTCTAATATTCATTGCCGTATTAATCTGAAATAAAATAAAATAAAAATCAAACTGGTTTAATTTTAAACCAAAAATAAATTTAAACCACAACAAATATATAAGCCAGCCCAAAATAGTTATTTTATTTTCTGAAAAACGGTGAAAAACCATTTAAAAGTAAAAATAATGAACATCTCTTTACCACCCTAGGAGCATGGTTTGGATCCATGCAGACATAATATTTTCATTTTGCCTTGATTTTTGTCGTGATTGCTAAAACCTGTGCAGTCAGTGCTAATGCATGTTTTTGTTATTATAATTGAACACAATAAATGTAAATTAATAGTGATTTTACCAGTACATTTTATTATTCATCGATAAATTGTATTTAACAGAAAAGTTTTCAATGGAGATGCTTGAAAAAAACAAAAAGAGCAAAATATCTTGGACATTTTTTGTGCTTTTTAATTCTAGACTTCTCTTGACTATTGTGATAGCCTAGTTTACAGAAATGGATGTTAAATACCTTCATGGAATGTATGTGAAGGGTCTTGCACAGCAGCAAATGAAGAGAGTTCAGGAGGTGTAGACACTGGAGGTAGAACTGTAGCAGTGGCTAGGGGTGTCTGTGCAACCACTGGGGCTCTTGCAGGTGCTGAGGGAACAGCAGTTGGTGTACTGCTGGATATACATAAATTTATATTATTAGAGTGTAGCCCTGCCATACAGTCACATGTTTTGCTTTTTTTATTCTTGACTGCTCTTGAAATATTGTGATTGCCTACATGTAGTTTACAGCATTTCTGTAAACTACATGTAGGCACTCACAATATTTCAAGAGCAAGTCAAGAATAAAAAAAGCAAAACATGTGACTGTATGGCAGGGCTACACTCTAATAATATAAATTTATGTATATCCAGCAGTACCACCAACTGCTGTTCCCTCAGCCACCTGCAAGAGCCCCAGTGGTTGCACAGACACCCCTAGCCACTGCTACAGTTCTACCTCCAGTGTCTACACCTCCTGAACTCTCTTCATTTGCTGGCTGTGCAAGACCCTTCACATACATTCCATGAAGGTATTTAACATCCATTTCTGTAAACTAGGCTATCACAATAGTCAAGAGAAGTCTAGAATTAAAAAGCACAAAAAATGTCCCAAGATATTTTGCTCTTTTTGTTTTTTTCAAGCATCTCCATTGAAAACTTTTTCTGTTAAATACAATTTATCGATGAATAATAAAATGTACTGGTAAAATCACTATTAATTTACATTTATTGTGTTCAATTATAATAACAAAAACATGCATTAGCACTGACTGCACAGGTTTTAGCAATCACGACAAAAATCAAGGCAAAATGAAAATATTATGTCTGCATGGATCCAAACCATGCTCCTAGGGTGGTAAAGAGATGTTCATTATTTTTACTTTTAAATGGTTTTTCACCGTTTTTCAGAAAATAAAATAACTATTTTGGGCTGCTTATATATTTGTTGTGGTTTAAATTTATTTTTGGTTTAAAAACCAGTTTGATTTTTATTTTCTTTTATTTCAGATTAATACGGCAATGAATATTAGACAAAGGAGAATAAAAAATCAAACTGGCTTGAAAAATTTTAAACCATGTAAACATGTATGCTAAAAGCAATATAGAAATATTATTATTCACCTCAGTGTCGGTGAAAAGTGGTGGAAGATATCTGTCACTATTCACCTCCACTTGTTAACTAAAACTCTGACATTATGTTCATTAGACCTTCAAATGTACATATAACCAGACTGTTACTTACTACTTAACATGTATCTTCAATTTTCAAGGTCGTGACAGTGAGCGATATACTTAGCATTACGCTCATTAAAGCATCAAGCCTTGAACCAAAAGAGTGTCTGTCATTTTTTTGAAGAAATATATGGAAAATGCACCTGCCTACTCTTTTACAATTTTAAGGGAGACATACAGGAATGCACACTTTCCATTGAGATATAATGATAGACATTAAGTTTCAAATTGGAAAGTAAATTTCTATCAATTCCTTAACAGGTGATGGTGTGATTCTCTTAACACAAAACAAGCAATTGATGGCAGTGGGGAAAATGCTTAAAATGGATTCCAGTCAGGCCAGTGAGGATCCTGGAAGCATGTTAGATGTGCCATGTAATACTGTCATTGCGTAAAAATAGTTCCAGCTCTGGAAGGTAAATGCATAAAGTGGCCTCAAACATCTCATTGCCAAGCCTGTGAGAGTTGTTGCACCTCCAGGAAATACATCCACCATCGAATTCTTGTCCAGAGGCTTCTGAACCCCTGCCTTCTCCAGTCACTGATCTCCCAGCAAATGGCCAGGAAGACAGGATCTTTAATCATGGGCTCCAAGTTCTTCAGCTGGGAGTCCTTCCTCATGCAGCTTGGACGACACATGAAAGAGAAGGAGACGGAGAGCGCATGATGCAGAAATTGGAAAATGCTGATGCTTTTCAATAGAGCAGGCAAACGAGGCAAAAAATATGCATTTGAAGCAATGCGCCTGATAACAAATTGTCGTGCTCTTTATAGTGCAAAGATGGCACAAAGAGTAATACATGGAATGTTTGTCAATCCAAAAGGTGGTGATGGTAAAAACTACGCCAATGACCTGAAGCAAGAACACCTTGTAAAAGGTAACAAAGTGTCATTACACGATCTATGCGGAAACAAAAACTTTGAAAGCAGTGACACGCTCTACACAGGCATCGCTACAGTCAACAGGTTGTAGGGGAAAACTTTGATGATCAAAGCAAAGTTTCCAAAAACTCCACTTCCCATACATATGGGGATTGCAAAGAAGATGTCAAAGAAATGGTAGCATCATTGCGCAACCTGAAGCCATTCACATTTTCACCCGATAGGCTCCACAAGGCATTTCCCAATATGAGTAAAAGTCCCCTAGATCAACTTGACCCCTGTTCTCGTTGAACGGTGGCTTACTAAAAACAAGAGAAAGATAGCAGCAACTCCATACCTCAATGATGACAGTGACAATGATGATGATGATGATGATAATGATGATGATGTGTTACCTGTGTTAAATGATATGGATGCTGATGATGATGATGAAGACAATCCTTAGATGCCATAATTATAGTATTTATTTTCAAATCTGACACCACACATGCCAACCAGACCGGGCACTTTCCTATTTGGAATGAGGTTACGTTTATTTACAGACCCTCATTAGGTACACTCCATCCAAACAACATCAACAGGGATGGTGGAACAGAAATTCTTCATGCATGGATGCCTACGATCAAGAACATTGGGAATAAACTCCCAATTTTTGCTCCGATAATTAACTGATGGGGGTGATCGCAGTACCTTTTTAGGGCGTTAAAATTTGTGGTTTGGTACGTACCGCTTAAGGTGTTAAAATCTAAAATGACTGCCGTTAGAGTTATTCCGGTACCTTTTAGGAGTATTAAGCTGGAAAAAATATATAAACAGGGACTAGTTTTGTCTTAGAATTGGTACCTCTTAGGGTGAAAATGAATTTGAGCCACGCCCACAAACAAGATTTTGGTACCTTTTAGGGGTTCTTTTCAAAATTTCAGGCGATCACCCCCATCACTTTTATATGGGAGTCCCAACCTCCCCCCCCCACCCCCCGGGCAATTATCCTCTATTGTAGAGTTTAACTGTTAACTGTTTGTCCTGTAGCTAGCCTGATTCGGTTCACCTGTTTTATGAAATATTTCATAATTTAATGAATATGCCTCGAAACAATGCTATATATAATTAGCAGCATTTTCCCTGCTGAAAACGGGAAGTACATCTTGTACTGTGTCTACAGAGTCAAGCTCGTGACAGTGCACAATAGTTAGATCAATTAGTTGAAGACTTAAACCTGTTTGTTAGGGTTAGCCCCCCCACACATGACTTTCCAGATTTAAGTGAAGCACGGTAAGCTTCAAGTTCAACACGAATGGCTTTCTTTTGTTCTGGTGTCACACACACTTCAGCTGACGAGTAATCTGTTAAAGTTTCTATGGGAGCAAATGTGATGGAACAACCATCCATTTCTTCAAAAAGTGTATCCAAACAAGTCTGACAATCACATATTGCTTTGTGATAATCACAGCAGGAATGCAAGTCGCCTTCTCTTGGGTATTTTCATGTCCAAAATACTGTAGAATTATTTCTCTTTTGCAGGTCTGTGAAGTGGCTAGTTGCCTCATCACATTATCCACCGAATGTTTTCCTGTGGCAATATCACGGCCATTATAATACAGGGTGGCAACTGCATTCTCCCCATCCCTTCCTACTCTTCCAGTCTCCTGAAAGTACTCCTCCATTGTCTTAGGAACCCCAATGTGTAGTACTCTCCTGATGTTAGGGACATCTACACCAATGCCAAAGGCAACAGTGACAAAAAGCACTTTGGCTTTACACACTCCTTGTACAATTTCATCCAGAATGCGGTCCTTTTCATGCTGTGGGTATTGTGCATGGAACTGAGCAAACAGACGATTTTTTGATATATGATCAGCACCAGCAGGATAGTACTGATCCTTTCCTAGACTTTGACTGAAAAACAAAAATGCATCCGAACATGTTGCCAGACTACCATAAACAATAGTCAATGGCATGTCAATTTGCTTCTCCTTTAACTCATTTGCAAGGGGTGAAAGGACTGCATCTAGCTTGTCTTCACCTGATGATGGTCTGACCTTACACTCATAAAAAATGTTCTTTCGATCAGGATTTGTCATGATTATTATTGGTTCATCGAGCTTAAGAGAATCAAGGATTATTGATTGTGTTGACTTTGTTGCTGTGGCAGTTAAAGCAACATGTGGTACATTAGGAAATATGCTGCTAAGAATATCCAGTTTTCCATATGCTGGTCTGAAATGATCCCTAAACAGGATAAGAAACAAAATGAGAAATTACTGAATACATAATTATGTAAATTGAAATGCTGACCGCACTGTTAAATTAGTGCCAGTCTTAGGTTGTGATGACCATTAACATTAATAAACCACCATCATTTCAAAACAAGCAATATTATTACATACTATAAGTATGATAAATAATGATTAAGAATTATAAACAAAAAATATTATTACATGTATATTGGTGTGCACTTGCAGGGGTGGATCCAGGAATTTTTGATAGGGGGGTCCCAGGGTTTTCCCTAAAATGAGAAGTAGAAGCTGAAATTTTGGAAGTAGACGACAATAGCTATTCCGCCTTTCACATGGCTGGCGGCATAGCCATGTTCATGGAAGGGGGTAGCGCCTGTGAGGGGTCTCCCCAGAAAAATTGGAGATTTAAGGCTCTGAAAAGCGCATTTTTGGTTGATCCTGGAGATGGTTTTGCTATGGAATATGGATAATGGTGAAAGCAAAAAGACCCTCAGATCTGATAGGGGGTTCGGACTCCCCCCCCCCCCGACCCTCCCCCTGGATCCACCAATGACTTGTTGCAACTACACTAAATAAAGGAACATTGTAGAATAATGGATCATAAATTTGTACAAAATCCCAACTGGCTGCATTATTAGCCTAGAATGTAAACATTAAAGCTTCACTTACCATTCTTTGATCAGGTGTGCCTCATCCACTACAACAGTTTTAACTCTTTTCTGATAAGTAGGAGATTTCAGCAGCGCCTGAAAACTCTTGTCATTTACACAGACCTCTGGATGGACAAACAGTATACGGCAACTCGGTTTTTTCAACGAACTCATCGGGAGACTAGCGCGGTATTCCTCTCCACGGCTATCTTCTACATTTACAAACTGACCTTGTACCATGTGTGCAGACACTCCTTTCCCGTTCAGTTTAGAAATTTGATCTCGCATTAGAGCATTTAAAGGCGAAACAACCAAAACCATCGCTTGATCTTTGTTAACAGCTGCAGAATGTTGTTGTCCCGATATAAAGTCAAAGACGCCTGGAAGAACTTGGTAAATCAACGATTTCCCAAAACCAGTGGGTAAAACAGCAAGAACGTCTCTGGAGTTTAACACAACAGATTCTACTGCAAGCATTTGCTCTGCTTTCAGTGCCACATTTAATCCTAACTCTTCCAACGCGGACGAAATTGCTTGCTTGAAAGTGGCCAATCTATCCATTTCACCAACTACGCGAAACTATGGTTTTGGCGCGAAAATATGGAGCTGCCTCAGTTTAAAAGGACAGTTTAATACGGTATTTATGATAAAAAAAACTTACCGGAATTATCTGTTGTATTTCCTGAATGTAGCCGACATTTTTTGCTTTTAAACAGCCCTATCGCCCTGTCAAAATAAACATTATTCGTCGTCGAGCTGTCTTCCATCGAAGAAGCATTTGAATAATCCAAATTTCGTTCATACGTTGAGACGTAAAGTTGTAGATTGAACGAGTGAAGTTCTGACTCGCAGTCTCAGAATGTTGACTTCCGTTTTAGAGCTAAGCATGCGCACAACAACCGGAATACCAGATTTCTGGTGTAAAAATTCCACTCCCCCAGAGTTTCACCTGGCGACGACCCGCTGACCGAGGAGACCGTGGACTCTGGGTACGAGATTGGGGTTAGGGTAACGTCTTATCTGATTTTGGGCTATCCATTCTAGTCATGACCATACCGGAATGAGCTTTTTAAAGAAATGTTTACACGCGTTCATTCGTCCCCTCTCCCCAATCCCAACGCCTAAAAAAAGGTGATTTTCGCGGCAAAAGTAATTCTAAAAATAGCTCAAGGTGTAACTACGCTGTGTCATAGGCCCAATAAGGGAGTTTGGAAAATAACCGTTATTTTTGCTGAAAGTCACAGCGCAAATAGGCATCACACAAATAAGCATCACGCAGATAGGCATCACTCAAATGGGCATCACGCGACTGGGCATCACGCAAGTAGGTATCACGCAAATAGGCATCACCCATATAGACATCACGCAAATAGGCATCACGCATATAGACGTAAATAGGCATAACGCAAAAAGGTATCACGCAAATGGGCATCATGCAAATAAGCATCGCGCAAATAGGCATCACGCATAGACATAACGCAAATAGGCATAACGCAAATAGGTGTCACGCTAATAGGCATCATGCAAATAGGCATCACGTAAATAGGCATCACGCAAATAGGCATCACGAAAATTGGTAAGTAAAAAATACGTCATAACCTAGCGGAATCACGAGTCATCGAGTCACAGTCCGGGAGAGGTCAAGAGTTAGTTAGGGGTGGACCATTTAACTTCTGAGAGGGGGGTGGGGGGGGGGGGGGGGGAGTGATTGTGCAAAAAATATCCTGCAAGCTCACTTGTACAAAAAAAAGTGTCACACGGCCACTGCCGAAAAAAAATTATTGCAAGGCACTACTATACCTGATGGGCTGACACATGCAACTTTAGAAAAAAAATATCATACACGCACATGCCCCGAGAAAAAAATTATTGTGCATGAAAGGGTTTGAAAAATATTAGCGCCTACACCAAATCATCCCCCCCCCCCTCTCAGAAGTTAAATGGTCCACCCCTTAAGGAAGTTGTATCATCTCAAGCTGTTCGATCAGCGTATGTCTGAGTTAGATTTCAATATATGCAAAGGAAAGGAAAGCATTTGTCACAGCGATGGCAACTACGAATCACCACTCCCTTTCAGAAAAACCAATGTTATGATGCCATATGTTGCATTACGAGAAGTATCACCGTGACTATGCGAACTTTGTAACCGCGAAAGTTTATGCACGGAAAATACCAAAAGATTCGCTTGACAAAGAGCCTGGGAAAGTATGGTATATACCCTCCAAGGGATCTACCATCCAATGATGCCTGAGAAAATACGAGTTGTTTTGTTGTTGTTGTTGTAGTGCCAAGTACTTAGAAACATCAGTTGAACGAACAGTTTATACAAGGCGTTGCCAATTCATTGGTAGGTGTCATCACCAGCATCAGACAAAATCCCATAGTCATGCATATGGCCGATATAGAAGGCAGGTAATTGCAATTGACCTCATATTTCTCTGGTGGCCAGGTGGAGACTTGCAAGCAGGCCTCAGCAGAAAAGTATCAGATAATAGTTCAACTATTTGAGGCATTCCTCTCTCCAAGCCTGCAACTTTTCTTTGAAAATAATACGTCTGAGGACTTCGTACCTGAACATGAAACTCTTGTTGCATGCTAAAACCACAGGTAAAAACAGATCAAACTTCTATGTGGATGATTGCTTACAATCGGTCGAAGATGAAGATGCTGCTGTTAAACTAATCCAAGGACTCCGTCAGGCATGCGCCAAAGGAGAGTTCCACTTGAACAAACTCACTCATCAGCAAAAGCCGTGTAGTTCTGCATGGAATCAATTTCCATGGAAGAGTTTTCTTGACGTGGGCCATAACTGATTACTGTTTGTCCAGTATTCAGCGTTTGGCCATGCCGATGAGATACGTCCTCCATCAAATGAGGAAAGGAAGTTACAAGCGAAAGAAAGTGAACATCAATAGCTCCGTATATCGCCTTAATTACTATCTTCATAACAGCTTCCTTAGAGTTGGTTGTCGACTTAATCGTGCAGGTTGCAGCAGGTTACCATTCGACGCTTCATAAACTCGACGTCGTGGTCCAGTGCAAGAAATACGAAGTGAAAACGCTTACAGGTCTGGTGCATGAACATGGTGATCGCCTAGACAAAGAATCCTTCAGAACCCTAAAGTGTGAGGTAGAGGTAGTGGCCAATTCAAGACCACTAACACTTTCATTAAGCGATTCCGACGATCTCGAACCGTCAACCCCTGCCGGACTATTTATCTACGTTGAAGTCTGCGGTAATTTTGCCGCCTCCCGGAAACGTCCAGATCGAAGAATGACGTCAACAGTCAACTCTCTCTAATACGGACACCATCGGGACCGGCACCAACTCTCCGTCTTAGAGAGGTGTCCGGCTTATATAGCCGGTTTAGACACAGTAAAATGACTGAAAAACTGCGCGCAGAGGTTTCCATTAAGAGAGAGTTGACTGTATATGCGCCGCCTTTTGCGTAGGGTACAATATTTGGCCAACTTATTCTGGTTCCAGTGGAAGAATGAGTATCTTTTGGCGATGCAAGAACGCAGTGAATTAATGGCAGCATCCAAAGTTAAACCCAACAATAGGTCGTCATACTAAGAGAGGAGAACGTCCCGCGTAATTTCTAATGGCCTAGTTGTCCGAACAGAGCCGGATGGACAAGGCTTCGTCAAATCTGTAGTCGTGAAGACGCGGGCAACTGATCTCAGGAGACCAGTTCACAAACTTGTCTTATACTACTACCCAAAGAGGATTTCACTAATACAGTAAACTTCTTCCAGATTTTTAGCGGCCGGGAATGTGGATACTGATTTATCAAATGAATATAACTCGCTAAAATGTTTAGTTTTTGTTATTGTTAAATTTCAATCGCGCAGAAAACTAGGCCGATGACTTTCCCCTCCGGCCCTGTGACGCTGTTTATGCGAGGTGCCAGATAAAATGCAGGGGGGGGGGGGCACTTTCTAGGGGGTCCGTCCCCCCCCTGGATTTTGTTAAATCTAGGGTCTCTGAAATAGCATTTCCAGCCTGAGAGTAGTTTCCAGCAAGTTTAAACGGCTTTGAATTGACAAAAATAAAACAATTTTGTGCTAAAAAATGTGGCCTAAACGCAGTGCATTTGAGGGGCAGTAGACGTTCTAGGCTTTCACCCAAATTTATAACGAATTGTTGGATGCTCAGCTAGAATGTCGTTTTGTATCTGGTTTGTGTTATTGATGTATTAGATATGTGTACATACAAACCTTTTATCGGACCAGGTTATAATGTTAATAAAAGCTTTTATAGCTCAATGGTTTATGCGTAAAGCACTGTTTCTTTAAATTGAGCTAGCACTTACATACATACATACATACATACATACATACGTTTATTATAGCTCCCTTACTAGGGCTGTTCCGCCACAATATCAAATTACAAATCAAATATTTAAATCAAAATTAAAGATAAGAGAAAGCAGGGCAATAATAAAAACTATACTAGACTAATTATTTACAATCATACATACATATCATTCATTCATTCAATTGTTTAAAGCGTCGAATTAAGTTGGTTCATTATTCCCAACAATAATTGTTATAGATAGTTCAGATAAAAATTTGGAACAACAACAACAAAATTACATTTAATCAGGCTTCCTTACAATACACGTTATCAGTTAACAAGTTTAAGTTGTACTTTCACGTAGTACCGTGAACGTCCTCAAATCATCAGTTCATGCTTAAATAATTTCATAAAATGAAATGAAAGAAGCTGGAAATATCCCGCGAAAATGAACAACAACTATTTAAACAAGATCTAGTGTTTCAACTTTACACTAAAGGCAAAACCATGGATCAGATATGTTACTTAAACTTTATCCCCCCCCCCCCCCCCCGGCCCCTCCCCATGCTACGGCCCTGAAATGTGCCTTGCTCAATGTAAACGTTTCAATGACCGATGGACACAAATGCAAATTCGATATCAATTAACTTATCGTTTAACTACAGTCTTTGAACCATTTTGTTTTTATCCCGTCTTGTAACTTTCCGTTTATTTCTTAGTTTTGTAAACTGCACTACCGTACTATCGCATTATCGTGATGCTGACAGGATATGCTAATGTTAACGGATTGTCATCCGGCATTTCATGTAAAGGTGTATTTAGATGTTGGTCCTTTATAATTAAAGCTGTATAGGAGACAGAGTCACATCGTGTACCTGGATCATTTATCGTTTATTATACGGATCGTCATGTGGGGCGTCACGTCGTTACGGTTTCATCGTTTGCGCACTCACAGTGTGCTACTGTAGTATCCTGCCTTTGGCATTCTATCACAGCTACATCATTGATCGATGTTCAAGAGTAACTTTTAGTACAAATTTGTATAGGTTGTACCAATAAAAAATTGAGATATATATCCATGACGTCAAAATTCGCTGCTATTACAGCATTAAAAGAGGTCAAACGTACATCATTTTATAGTGCGACGCGCCTTACCGTAGCCACCCAACAAACTTTTTTACCAGTGTCCTCTAGTAATGGTATAACTTTTATTGATAAATACGATGCGACTAGTTTTCCATTTGATCGTGTTCAACTTTGCAAGGAGGCATGTCCGTCAAACATTAATTACGAGAGGACGCTGTAAAAAAAGTTTGTTTGGTGGCTACGGTAAGTTACGTCGCACTGTAAAACTACTCATAGATAAAACATGCATTTTTACAAATAAATGTTTTAAAAATTATGTCAAAGGGGTTCAGAGCCACTTTAATTTTATGAAAAATTAAGGTGGCTCTGAGCCCCATTGACATAATTTTTGAAAATTTAAACAAATGTCGAAAATAAAAATTTTCACCGAATAGTTTCAAATTAAAAGCCCCCAAAAGTCCAAATTAGAGAACTTTTGACCTCTTTTGACATTGTCATGGCAACATATTTTAACGTCAGACGCATTTGACTCAGTTCATTGAGAAATACTTTACATATTTACACTAAACGTTCTCTGTACTCCTCATCGTCTAGCTGTAATAAGAATGCCAAAGACGGGAAGGTGTAAAGTATTGGGAACAACAGACACCTTCACCTCTTTACATATGTTCAATGTGTTTACTTTTTATTCCAGAATGTCTTGACCGCAATAATATAGCTTATGTGCGTTTCACGACTTTTAAAGTGATGTTATTCTTTTCGTGAAATTCTGAAGACTGAAAAAGTCAAGGTTCTAACAAGTAGTAGGAACGTGTTGACTACAACATTTATATTTCTCAATTTTAATACTTAGGAAATCAATAATAAGACAAAAATTACTTAAAGGCAAACTCTCTCTAAAAAGACTTTAGCTACACTGTTAGAAGATAAACATTTACGGATGTTCCTCTCTTCGTCTATATGTTGCAGCAAGGAGCCCAAAAGCGTGACCACTTTTAATTAATTCACATTCTTTCCTGCGCGCATATTATCCAATCAGAAGGCGAGAATAGCTATTATCGGCTTCTGATTGAATAGTCTACAAGCAAGAAAAATGTGAATTAATTAAAAGTGGTCACACAGTTTGGGCTCTTTATATAAATAAAGTTAACCGATATTTACTTACTTATATCTGACCATATACATGGTAACCATACATAAAGAACACTGATAATTCCTAGGCTCTTGTAAAATTCAAACTGGGCAGTTTAAAATGCAGACTACATCATTGATTTCAGACTGCATTCATTGGTGCCGTTCTCTGTTGGGTTATTGACGACATAATCTAAGTCAAACATCGAAATTACACAACGGCTAGAGAGTATATGTCCTGTGTCTAGCTTAATATATTGAAACCTGATCAATATTGCACGTGATGTGATAACTGCGGATAATCACATCCTCCTTTAGAAAAATATAAACTAGATGATCAACGTTCTAAAACTTATACTGGCGAATCTTGACTTTAAAACGTAATTGTAATCTCATGCTTTATGCAAAATTAAACTGTCACAGTCCAGTTCAACAATAAAATTCCAATGGTCTCTAAACGGTAGTAATATCAGTTTCCCGATCAGTTCACGTTTAAAGAAATGATGGTTTTAATGGAGTAGAACCCCGCTGTCAGCGGGGTCGGAAAGGGTTGATGTGCGGTACGTTTGTTGTCATCTTGTATGGGCTTGTTGACATTGTGAACAGTTCTGTGTCAGGCCACTTGGAGAGGGAAGTCTTCTACTCATTAACAACTCTGAAGGGGTGTATTCATTTTTACGTGGAGTTGATCTATAGGATAACAGTGCCACGTATTGATCTTGAGTTGGTTATCTGGTTTTAGGCGGCTTTGTCTCGCCGTTGCCCCGAGTAAAGCGAGGGCTGCTTGTCAGTTGGATGACATTTTTTAAAGGTAGCCACTGCAAGATTGGACCATTCTCAGAGAATACAACGTCTGGGATGCAATGGCGACAAAAGAACAATGTTAAATAGCTGATGATATTTTCTGTCTTGGTAATCTTGAAAAAGATTATTTCGAAACATTTTGCGCAGTGAATTTCCTGTGCTTGAATTTTCACACTGGTGATTTAAGTCGACATATTGTGGTATAGGACAGGTCTGTGGCTACCTTATGTCATGGTCTGTTTGGTCTATCCCTGCAACAGGTTGAACACGCTGTGACGATGTTTGTTTGTTTAGTTTAGTTTAGTTTTGTTACTTTGTTAGTTAGTTTTCCTTTCCCTTCTCTACTTTATACAGAAACAAAATTACTACATTAATTTCTTTGTTCTAACGCCATTTATATACCGAAATTTTCTTATTGTAATTTACTTACTAAAACACTACTGTTAGCTACCCTTATTATAATTTGTTTTTCTTCACCTCCCGCCTCGAATAGCCCTACTAATTTGCGGGAGGTGAAAATCTATGTATTTTAACCCAAGACGTAATAAAGCTTGTTGTTATGTTTTCGATCTGTTTGCTTAGACCTGACCACCGAACTGTTTCACGCGCGCTCTGGCGACACTCCAATATTTTAAACAAAGGAATGACGGAGCGATTAGTCTTGAGTCTTTTTTCAAGAGACCTCTTTGGACTGTGCTGTGATGCACGCTCTCCCGGTCAAGAATCATCAAGTGTTATCGGCCAGTTAAACTTGGGACTTCAGTACAGAATTATCTGCATACTTCATCATATGGCTGGTGAAGTTGTAATTCGTCTAGTGTTCGCCCACTATCTAGTAGACTATCAATGTTTTCTTAGCCACGTACACATTCAGGTCTTCGGTCAGTTAGCTCCTGAAAAGGTATCTGCTATGAATAAATATTTTCCTGGATGTGAACGTGGAATTTCTCACGCCCAGGTTGTAGCCTTTGAGGGTATCTCTGTACGTTCTGTGCTGGTCATGGATCTCGGGACATTTTGGCGATAGGTTTCCTTGCCCAGTTATCTTGCTCTTGTAGCCGAACAGTACCACGTCCATCTGCTAAGTTCATCTGAGTGTACGACAAGTAAATTAAGCCTATATCCTCTCAAAAGCACAGTCTTGTTGAACTTTCCCCTCCAAAAATTCGTTCTTCTTACTGACAGAGATCTCTCATTAGTTTTGTCTTCTCCACCAGACAGGGAAGAAAATGGCCCCACTGATGCATACGTAAATTACGTTCTGGGACGCATCCATGTCTCGAATATAATCTGTTTTGCCCAGTTGTGACTTGATTCTTTCTTCGTTTAGAACATAAATGTTTTTCTTTGAAAACTCACACTTTTCCGAATTGAAGGTGGCCCAGTTCGTGACATTTATTCAGTACTTCTCTCCGTCTTTGTCTTTCCATGAATGTCCTACTTCAGTTAAGGGAATTTGGCCATGCAAGCCTTCCAATAATATATTTGAATTGATACCGAATGGCAACTGATTATAGTTGAATCAATTAAAGGCTGTGATAAATGTTTGTTAACAAACGGGAGCTAGTCTTCTCTTGCCAAAAGTCGAAATCAGTTGCAATCGACCAGCTTGCGGAAGAACTTTGACTCCCTACTTGGAACAAAAAGGTTGTCAATCTGTAGGGAAGAGGGACAGGTATGTCTCTCGCGTGGAATACGTTCGTTGGGAATTGTGAAATCCAAGCGTATACGATTTTCTCATCAGGTTTGGGAATAACGACCATCCCAGCACACCAGTGGACCGATATATATCAACTTCAGTTATGACACCTAAGTTTTGCATGATCTTCAATTTCATCAATTCTTCGTTCATTGTTTTCAACTAATTAGCGCATGAGGGATTGATCCAGGCTTCAGTTTGATGCTATATTCTCTTTCCAACTCTCCAACTGACCCTTAAATAAATTCGGATAAACTCTTTAAGTTTTTTTATCTGATTACGTTTCTTGATGTCATCTCCTTCCAGAATATTGTGGTGTTGTAAAAGCAGCATTCAATAATTTGCCTCTTTGACAGTGCATGTTATCCAGTGTTTCTATTTGAATAAGCATTTGTGATAATGTGGCGTGTCGTATACCGACAACGATGCGATATTGTATGAATTATTCTTTGCTTTGAGAGGTCCAAACTAGTTGGTCGCTGCAAGAAAATCGTGCAGGCTTTTTTATGAAATCCATTACGGTCGAGACTTGACATTCAAGCGGCCAACGAATAAACGATGCAAAGCGTTGTTTTATAGACTGCAAGACAGTCCGTATTTTAGCGCAAGAGTCGGCTGAACCCTAGCCCGAAAAGGATCTAGAACGAACGTGAAAATTACGAGAGGGATTGGAGAGAGACGCGCGCACAGAAAAGAGAGACTGTTTTGCAGTCTAGTTGTTTTACGGTGGTGTACGTTTGATCTTCTTCCCCTTGATGGTGGAAGCTTTTCAAATTTATTTTCCGACTCCCTTACTAGCGTATGTGCTTATTTGGACCATCTCGTCATTTTCGTCAAGACCTGCAGTAATACAATACCATTCGTAGCGTTCGATTCATCGCTTCCACTCATCGAGTTTCTAGTAACTCTATTTATTCCGATTAGGTAATTTCGTCCCCAGTGAATCTTAGTAGTTATCGGCCGGGTTCACGATGCTTTTTTCTATCCCGCTTCTGACACCCATGTAGGGTTTTCATTAAAATGACATATTGATATCGGGATTACACAACTAACTAGTTAGTTGAAACCCGATCAATACTAAATTTGATATGATATGCTTTGTGAGACTGAGTGGGGAATTAATGGTCTGCAGTTACAGACAATGATTATAGTTGCAGTCTGTAGTTTATACTGATGTACTGAAACAATCTTGGACACGCAAGGCTTTCTCTTACAACTTGCCTTATTTTTCCTATCTTATTGTATCAATATCCAGGGCACCCAACGACAAAATTTTCCTGTAGGTGTCGGAACGTCGTTTTTACGTTATGAATATCTCGATAGGAAACAATAATCCCGTCACTAATCCCTGGAACCAATATTCGCCAGATTATTGGAGTCGTTCATATTTACATACGCCATGCTTTTTTCCAAAAAAACTTCGTTAACTGGATGTGTGTTTCTTTTGTCGTAGTTTACCACGATTCAATCACACATACATGTAGAACTTTAGTTCATAAAGCAGCCGTGAAGCCGAGCACATTACCTATATATAATACTGAATAACAACAATACGCCTGCAAATGTCTATCTACTATGATACAGCCAGCTCGAGCCGGATGGTATTGAAAAGGCGTATTCCAGTGGGAATCCTTGCAAGGATTTTAGTTACGTTTAGTTTAGTTCACTTGTTATGGCATTGGATCTCGATGAACCATAACCTGCACTATGATTTCGTCGCCAAAACGAACTCTCTTCTCACTGGTGTCGATGTCATCAGCATGAGCCGCATCTAGGCGTTCCAGAACCTCAGTAAGCTTTTCGTCCAGTATGTACATCTGAGGAAGGTTCTGTATTGTGTCAATGGTCTTTACATGGTTGCTGATTTGATCGAAATATCTCTTCGATTTTCTGAAACACCCTTTAACCAGGCAACGTCTTACTTTGGGTGTTTTTCCGTGCTGCTTTCCAGTGCTGTGTTTCTTTCTTTGATTATCGTCATCGGGCATTTCTATATTGCTGACGTTTGCATCAGGCGTGTATTTGCTGTTACTTGTCTCTTGTTCATTTTCTTTCAGTTCCTCCATCGTTTTGGCCTCATTGACTGCATCGTTTAAGGTAGATAGGAAGAAATTCATCAGCAGTATGGTAACACTTACAAGGAGTGCAATAACAAATACATGCCCAGCAATCGAATTTACTTGAACAACGTCTATTATTGGTCGAGCTTTCACTTTCCCAAGAACCATCTCAAGCTGAAATGAGAATGCTGGCCAAAAACTCGAATAGCGGCCATTGGATGATCCAAAGACCAAGATTCCTGCTTGAAGGAACGCTAGGAATATGATTGATAAAACGATCATGAATGACGGTAGGTCGCACATCCAGATGCGGAGTGCCCGAGCAAACACTCGGGTGTACATATTAAAGTAGGTTAGCTGTAATAGTTTGACCGTTGTAAGGAACACGAGCACGGCTAGGAAACTGTTTTCAACATCTGCCCATAGAACGGACGTTTGAAAATTATTGTAGCAAAGATGTTCTGCTGCATGTTTTGTGCACTCACGGAAATGTGATAGGACTTCATAAAGCTGAACAGAAGAAGTGAAATTGATGACATTAAGTGCGCAAGCTCAAGCCAATTCCAAACCAAACTAAAGTAACGCCGGCGTTGTCTGACCACTGCTACTATAGTTTCACCAAACTTGAAGAACACCATGGCAAAAAAGATGACCAGGCAAAGGCCTTGAAACACTTGGAGGATAGAATCTGTGTTGTAGAGCGAGATGGTGTCGATTCGTTTAAATACGGTGGCTTGACCCGTCTGAAGTAGTTCGAAGAACAACGAACAAACAGCTAGTATATTGCTTGTTGGGTTAAAAACAGAAAATTCTACAATGACAGCCCTTGTTTGACGATCAACCCAATTTTCTGATTGCAGAAGATTTGTTATTGTACGGGCGGTTTCTTCTTCGTAGCCTAAATCTGCTGAATATCCCCCGCCGCCATACGAAGCATGCTGACCCCATTGTGACGAGGAGTTGAGTTCTTTGGCTGTTTGATAAACCCACGGAAGAGGACATCCTCTGAATTGGATCAGTGAGGTCGCTTGGTTGGGTTGAAAAGGTTCCCTGAACTCCTTCTCTTGTGAGTAGGAATCGTAACAGGATTGTTGCCAGGAGTTTGCGAGCTGGTGCACTGGGCATTGCACTGCGGAGAAAAGGTTCGGTAACTGAGAATTGCTATCAATTTAAGCTAAATCATCTGCAATAAATAATACAACGTGTGATTCACTTTTACCTTTTCTCGCTCTCAGCTGACGCAATCTTAGCATCCCAATTATAGTCGATGTGAGCTCACCGCTTAACCCGGGAGTCTGTTGGTAAATAGACTGGTAATGGCTGGCGTACAGATAAGGAATTAATGACTCGTTTATCCATTTCCAGAACGAACTTGGACTTCTTACCTGAAGAAGAAATTGAATTTAACGATAGATGGTTAGATAAAGGCTAATTTTGAGAGAAGAAAGCAACTTTTTCCGTGAGTAGTAAATTGCTCAGGGGGGGGGGGGGGGGGGGGGGGGGGGGAGGGTGGGGTGGAGCTCCACCTTGTGGACCGACGGTTCAAAAGAAAGTTAAATAGTAGTACTTGTGCTCGAATTCGATAACTGGTGTAGTTTGAAAATGAAGTCTGAATCAGCTGGTTCATCCAATAAACCAAAACAAGGGCAGACATATCGTCTTCATCGACAAGACAACACGATCAAGCGTGCATTTTCTTCATCCAAATATTCACTCCTTTGGCTTGAAAATCTCTTCCTCCTGACCCCCCCTAGAAACTCGCGGCTTCGGCGCTCATACCCTCGGACCTTTGGTGCTCTAACGAACCTGCCCATTCAATATCCTGTCTACGGGCCTGCAACCAATTTAGCATTTAATGCACGTATCTGATTTACATCAGTAATGGTCTGATGGTGGGAAAACATATCGTGAATAAATGCTTGAACGCAGAATAAGGTAAATCCAACTACTTTTTCTCTAGTTTTTACAGCCAGAGTGCGTAAAATAAAGCTAAATTTCTTCAAAGGAACCGCTAAAAATTAAAATACACATTGTCATAATGATATCATCGCATACCTCCTCAAAACGCCGCGTGTGGTCTTCAAGGGATTTTGATAACAAATATCGCGAGGAATCCCTGCTCCCATACGAAAGTATTCCAACAACAACAAAAAATGCCAAATAGAAACATGCTTGTTTTAATCATCGAGCGATGTCTGGCTCTGGCGGCACTCTCCTTTCTTGATTTGAATAATTCAGTGGGTGTCATTGAGATTGCCTTTACTTTCTTATCAGGTACTACTCCACCGTGCTGTCCAAAAGGAAGAACTTTCTTTGCTTTGCATTTTGAGAACATCACAGTCAGAGAGACAAGAAGAAGACATTTGCAGGGCTGAACGATCAGAATATCTTGGAAGATAGACACGGCGACTGAAGAGACCCACTCTTGGCTTTTTTCGCTTTCCCACATGAGACTGTATAAAACAGTGACAACTGCTGACGTTACAGTCAGTACGCTACACAAACCCCATGTAATGTAGAGCAGCCATCTCCATAACCGTTCTTGCAAGCGTGCTGAGGTCTTCTTGAATAACAAAATGATGACGTGAACCGGCAAGACGAGAAGGTTGCTTTGTATACTCGCGATAGCTTGTCGTGCAGAAAACTTGAGTGGTCCCAGGCTGATGGTTTGGTAAGATTGTGTTCCCCAATAATAAAACGCGGCATTTGCAGCCATTGTACAGAACAGCAGACAAAGGCACGATGTGATCCTCTGGACTCTAGTAAAACAGTTCCCTTGGGTCTTAGATAGAACTGAAAGCCAGAGGTGGCCATCGGAGAACATTTCCTTTAGAGCTTTGGTTGTTATGTTGGGAGCAGATCTTGCAAGATTTTGAAGCACTTCATTGGAGCAGGACTCATTCTCCAGGCTAAGCCACATCTCAAATATAAATAACCAACTTCCTTCTGAGCTAGGAATTTTTATGGTTATATCTTCTAAAAACCATGAAGGGTCGTTGCCGGAGCTATCATGCCAAACTTGGAGTGCGTAAATATCGCCCAAGGCTTGGTCCAAGACGAATGCAAACGTTTGTTCAGTTCCTCGTGCAAAGATAGGTTTGAAGCCAGTACTAAGGTCTTGCTGTATTGTAAGACGACCGCTGTTACCTTCATCTCCGTAAATTATGAAAGATGTGTTTGCTGTTGTACCCGAACCTGGCCAGACACCAGTCCTAATGGACAACTCGTATCTGTAACTTGCTGACTCCGATGCAGTGAAGATAACTGGAGGTTCTGTATCTTGCAACTGAAAAACAAAATATTATATTACAAATTTAAATGTTGAATTATGTTTTTGGGAAGTGAATTGAACTGGTGCATGCGATACACCTGGTTTTGAACATTCACATCGGAAATACCTCCCTACATTACACTCAGTAATGACTGATGGTGATAATTCGATGAAATAAATTCAAAAATGTCTTCGTTTCTAGCGCCAACGATTATAATGTTGCGAGACATTCATCACCGATGGAGAATTTTTTGTTTGTTTCAAAAATTTGGGCAAATTGTTCACATGTAGATGGGATTGTGTTAATTTTTCAATTTGGACAGATTATTGTACTTTAGAGAGTTTTAGGGCGGAATACTTACAACAACGGTTTAGACAGGATATTAACAAAAAACCGTGGCCTAACCCGACTTTAAAACTGAACCAATCTAAGATTCTCATATCCAAACGCGCGCTCCATGGAAAAATTGTCATGCATACCTCATATATTGTTCAGGAAGACATTATTATCTGTCAAGCGTGACATATATATGTATTTTTCCGTATTTAGAAGTGCGCTCAAGAAGACTCAGTCCGACAATCTTGGCAAAGCGCTGCCTGAGTTTGAGAGGAATTTTGGGCAATGCGATACTTTGTGCGATACTTTGTGATGGAGGAGTATTTCGCAGGATAAATATTAAATAGATGGCATAATATAATATCTTATTTAAACTCTACCATATTCCTAACCTTAAGCCTTGTCATTGTTCGTCGGCTCTTCTCGCCAAAACAATTGTAACCAGGTAAGATCAGGAAAAAAAATACACATTAACACGGTTGCGAGGACAAGGAATTTTCCACCTTTCTTTTGGAGATCGACACTTCTTTATATACTTTCTCCATTATTGAATATTATTTAGGCGGCACCGAGATCAGCTTCCAGCAAAACGACGTAAGGTGGCTGCAAAGAACAGTTCAACACAGAATTGTTGATGATTTCCTTGACCTTTAAGTAAAAGAAAGAACAATTAACAACCGATGTTTTCACTTTGCTCGTTGGATTAAATGAGATTGAGAAAAATCAATTATCTTTCAGCAAAATCTCGGTGGGCTGCTAATACTTTTTCCTTTTCTTAGGTAGATATTTGGATTTGAAATCATTAATCAGCTAGCGAAAAATAATAATATATGTAAGGGTAAAAAGGCCAAAGCCGCACTTTGGCCAAACTGGTCTAAACTATCGGAGGCAAACATTAGACGGTACCGCATTTATACTCCTGGCGGAGAGAGGCACTGTGAGGAGTTAAATTATTTCCCGAAGAACACAACACTAGTGATCC